>BQNB010041428.1:28806-46766 GCA_026074375.1 Tanacetum coccineum
GCCGAGTAATTTTTTTTATTGCGTATTTATAAAAAAAAAAAATTGGGCCAGCCCAAACTGGGAGCCCATTGAGCCGAACACTGTAGCCACTGGACCCAAGAAAAGGGCCCAATGTTAGCCCATTATGGAAACGACAATCAAGTTGGTCTAAATCAGTATTTTTGTAATTTTTTTATTTTGTGCCGAGTAATTTTTTTTATTACGTATTTATAAAAAAAAAATTGGGCCGGCCCAAACTGGGAGCCCATTGGGCCGAACACTGGAGCCACTGGACCCAAGAAAAGGGCCCAATGTTAGCCCATTATGGAAACGACAATCAACTTGGTCGTTTTTGTAATGGTAAATGTATGTTATATAATAATTGTCTTTTCTCTAGACGTGTTATGTTCAGTTTTTTAATTAGGTCTAAAAAGAAGGCTTGAACAGTGAACACCTAATTATAAATTAGTAGTTTGGGCCAGACATATTTTAGTTTGGGCTGAAAGAATCTGGACTAACATATATAAATACACTGGACATAGAAGTAGGGGTGAGCAGAAAAACTGAAAAAACCAAAAACCAAAACCAAATCAAACCGAAAATAATCGAACCGAACTAATAATCGAACCGAATTTGCCAAAACTGAATTACGAATTTGGTTTTCGAGTTGGATATGGGTTTGGCAGTCTGAACCGAAAACCAAACCAAAAACCGAATTTATATAAATATATATATTTTTTTACATATTTATATATATAAAAACATCAATACAATAAAAACACTTTTTATTCTTGAAATAATTTTTTTTGCTAAATATCTATGTAGTTTTTTCATATTTTTTTTTATTAAATAGTGTAATTCGGGTTACTCGGGTCAACCCAAAAATCGAACCGAATTCAAATTCGGTTTTCTGTTCGGTTCGGTTCAATTTTCAGGATTACCCAAAAAATTTTGAACCGAACAAACCGAAACGATCAACACCCCTGCATAAGAAATGGTGCCCCTCTTTATTTGTGGGCCCTGGGCGACAGCCCAGCATGCCCATGCTCTACACCGGCTAGGGGTGAGCAGAAAAACCGAAATAACCGAGTAAACCGAAAACCGAACCGAACCAAATTTGCCAAAATCGAACCGAACTACAAATTCGGTTTACGCTGTGGATATGGGTTTGACAGACAGAACCGAAAACCGAATCGAAAACCGAATTTATATAAATATATATTTTTTATATATTCATGTATAAAAAAATACCATAAAAATTTTATCATAAGAAAAAAAACACCTTTTATGCTTGAAAAAGTTTTTTTTTGCTAAATATTTAGGTAATTATTTTTTTTAATTTCATTTTTCGGTTCGGTTCAGGTTTTTGATTTAACCGCAAAAGAAATTTCGGTTTTCGGGTTGACCCCAAAAGAAATTTCGGTTTTCGGTTCGGTTTTCAGGTTGACTCAAAAAAAAAAAATTAACCGAACTAACCGAACCGAATAAAACGCAAAACCCGATAACCGAACCGATCAACACCCCAACCTTTGAGCACGAATTGAGTGTGCTACAAATCGGGCCTGATGGTAGATAAGTTGCGGTAATGGAGCCCATCTAATGTACTTGTACAAACAATCAAACATACAAGAGTTAAATACATTTTTGGTCCTTGTGGTTTGGAGCGTTTTTCCCTTTTGGTCCAAAATTCAAAAACCTTTTCGTTTTAGTCTAAAACGCATAGTTTCGTTTCAATTTTGGTCCAAATTCACATTGACTGTTAGTTTGACCAATAAAATGATATAAAATAACTAAAATGCCCTCATCTTGATCTAACTTAATTACTAGAATACCCTCTTTCTCATTCTATCTTTTTCTATAATAATACTTTCAAAAATTTCCACATATTACTAAAATGATGATTTTAATATCATTCTTACCTTTCTAACTTTTAAATTTATTCAAAAGTTAGGAAAAAAAGACATGTAATAACCGGTTATAAAGTAAAAATAACCTACACCTCATCTTTTAAATAAGTCATTTTCATTTAACTTTTTTTTATATATTCCACCTCACCCCACCTAACGTGGTGACCCTCATTTCATACCAGATCTCAATTTTTTCAAATATCTCTTCATCTTTCACATATTATATCATGACTTTTACATTTCCATTGTGAAATGTTGACTTCTTACATGTCTATATGGCCCAACATTAAATTCCAAATGCTGCGTATTCCTCTTCAAGAAAGTGAATAGTTAACTAATGATAACTTTATAAATGGTGACATCATCGGTGAATTTTTAGTTGGGTTAGAACATCAACAGTTGACTAATGATAACTTTATAAGGATTTTGTTTGTGATGATTTTGATTGGAGGGTATGTAGATCCTGGATTTGGATATGGGTTTATGTTGTTTTAATGATTTTGTTATTGTTTTTGTTGTTGACGTGGTGATGTGATGAGGATTTTTTGTGATGGTATTGTTTAGATCACATTTTCCTGTGTGGTTGTTTGTGTTTGTATTTTTGAAGATAGCGAGTCAGGGGGGTTGATATAGCTTTTATCAAGAAAATGGGGGAGTAAGATATTAGAGAGAGAAGATTGAGGTGTTTGTGTTTGTGTACGGTGTCTAGGCTGCGGTGAAATCCGGCAAGATTCCGGTGACGGCGGTCACCGTGATTTTCTTTGTGTTTATACGATTCTTTGTGTTTTTATACGAAAAGAGAGAAATAAAAAGATGAGAGTGATACATAAATGTGTTTTGTGTATTTAATTATGGAGAGAAAAAGAAAAGAAAAACAAAGGTGGGACCGAGATAAAATCAAAACTTTTTGGATTGAAAAGACGAAAACATCCTCTTAACTAACGGTCAAACCGACGGTGTTAACAGAATTGGAGTAAATGTTGAACGAAAACAATGAGTATTTAGCACCAATAACCAAAACTTTTTTTTGAATTAGGGGACAAAAGAAAAAAACGGACCAAAACACACATAGGATAAAAAATGTCACTTAACATCAACATGTAATATAATATACAGTATGTAACAATGGCCCATCCAACACCAACCTTAGTTATTTTACTTATGCTTTTGGAACAATACATCTGCTTTTTTTTTTCTTCTTGCATCAATTTATATAGTTTCATTTTATTATTAGTAAGATCAGATCAACCGCAACCCCCCAAACTTTATTGAAATTACAACTTTTCGTTGAGTTTTCGTTTGTTTCATTGTTTAGAATCGTAATGACTTTTGTCGTCTTAGTATTATTATCATTATTAGAATATAATTCAGCTTTCTGCATTTTTAAATAGTTGTTGCTGTAGGAAATTGACAGAGCAAGAAAGCACAAATTGGAATGAGTAAACTGCATACTTTATTGAACCAGTAGCTACACCTTTGATAGGCATTACATAAAACAGGAAACTCCTAAAAAGCAACAATAAGAGCAAGAAGTACTTACTACCTGCATAAGAGTCGGTTTTCATTGGACCGCATATATCAGCATGAAACCTATTCTAGTTTTTCTTCAGCCCTCTTTGCTTTGTGCCTCAGAAATGATTTACTGCTTGTTCCCTAGAGCACATCCTTCACAAGAATGTATCACTCGTTCCTTAATGATCGGCAACCCTTTTACCATCTCCTTATTGACAAGTTACTACAGTCCTTTAACATACAAATGAGCATGCCACTAATAACCCTCACAATTGGAACCCATGGATCCCTAGGAAGGTAAATATATGTGTCTGGAGGGCGGCGTGTGATAAGCTTCCAACTCGTGCTAATCTTCTTCAAAGAGGGTCCACCTATGTCCTCTCTGTAACCTTTTCTGGTGGCAATTGTGAATAAGGTATCAATGCACAGTAAAATGAAGTGTTTTCTCGAGCTCATCAAATTGGAGAAAAATATGTGGGTATGGCGGAATATTGGATTTTCCCGAGGCTTTCCCGCGCCCAGGTCGTTTTTCTATATGAGAGTTGGCCTTCCTGGGTGCAAATTGCAACTCATGGCTGTCATAGAAAGCATAACGTATATGGTGCATTTGGAAATGGCGAAACAAGGTCGTCAATGCGAACCCAAGTGAGGTCCCTAAAATTTTAGAAAATGACGTGTTCCCTGCCATTCAAAGAGCCTCAAAATCATGGATCTCGGCTCGCTTCAAGTCGAATGATGTCAATTGGAACTGTTGGATTCAACGTCCTTTTGACATCCTTTCTTGTAATTAGCTGTCTTTTTTTTTTGTTTCGTTTTTTGCTTGGGTGCCTTCTGTGGCGTTGTGGTTTGGCCTGTTGGCCTTTCTTTCTTCCTGTTTGTATATTCACCTTTAGTGCTCACTTCTTGTTGTGTTAATAAAATTCCAGCTTTTAAAAAAAAACATACAAATGACCATATCGTTGGTGCCATACATCAGTACTCTCTTCTTTGCTGCTTATGAGTCCATAAATATTATCACATGAGAAATCTACGGGAAACATTCTGTTTTCAGTCATTGAGGACTTACCATCACCCACCATGCCTTCAGTAACCGTGCTGTTTTTGTTTTTGCTATTGAAGAAGACATCAAAACCACGATCCATAAGTTGTCCTACACTTAGTAAGTTATGTGCCAAACCTAGAGCGTAGTGCACATCTGGAATGAACCTTTCCCTTCCTTATAGTGTGACAACCACATTTCCATTCCCTTCGACTTGGACTTGTTTATCATCTCCTAATCGAACTTGTGATTATATAGTTTCATCAACGTTCTTAAATTTCTCTTGATCTCCCGTCATATGATTAGAACACGCGCTATCAAGATACCAAACATCTTTTGACATAACTTGAGGATTTAGATAAGTCATGAAAAGATAGTCTTCATCTTGTCGTTGCTGCATTTTGCGCGCGCGTATCTTTACTCTAACAATCATTGCATTGAATATTGCTTTCCTCTTCCTCTAAAACCACCTTGTTCCTCATACTAAACAGATTATATGATAACTTGCTTGTATCCCCAGAACATGAAAAGCATGTTTTTTCTTCTTTACCACATATCAAGTAAAATTCTGGCTTCATGTGTTTGCAACGATTCCCTGAGCCACATCAACAGAGTACGAATAGAGAGATCTAACGCGATCCTCTAATGGCAGCAACAACAAGATCAAACTTGGAAGACAAGGCTCCTTAAGAATCTTGCAAACCAATGAATCCTCATCAGGCCACTTAGTCCCCATAATGAATCCAAATTATGTCTAACAATGCCTCATAACTCGGCAAGATATGTTTGAACATATTATATCATTGCTTTTCCAAGATTGCAGATTCAAAATCCTCTTACTGAGAACCTGCAACTTTACTGTAATTAAACCTTTTGCATAACTTTGGTACTCCTTTTTGAGTGTAGTCACCAATGCCTCTATTCGCGCTGAATTTGCTGCTGTACAATTCTTGAGAGTATGTCTCTCCACTGCTTGTTGGATAGAAAGAACAAGGCCATTGTGTCTCTCTTCTGATTTTCTGATGTTGAATCGTGCACAATCCTTATTCCTGAATTTCCTTGTTTGTAAGTTTTCAATTTGATGCCCAAAAAATTATTAGGAACAAGGCCTTGTTTCTTTCTCGTTTTACAAACATACATGATACTACATTAACTGAAACGTGATCATAACAATTATAATAATAGATCGGGCCATTGAGGTGGGTTAAAAATCGGGCCCAATGATAAATGACTTGTGGTAATAAAGCCCATCCATATACGAAGTACAAACACAACACCACCACTTAGTTCATGTTTGTTATTATTATCATCTGCTTTTTTTTTCTTCATCAATAATTTAGTTTCATGTTTGTTATTATTATCATCTGATCAACACCCACCAAGTGTTTGATGAAATGCCCCAATCAGATTCTTACATTTCTCAGTACTGATTCATATTTTGGTGGTGTTTAGGATTGCTTTTTTAATCACCTTATGAAATGCCCCAATAATAAGATTCCGTTTTCCGCGTTTTTATATAGCTGTTTCTGTTTCTAACATTCTATTTCTCGTTTTGTAACGTCTAGTTGGTCATGGAAGGAGTAGATCGAATAAATGAGCTAAGGGGATGACTGTTAGTGCAATAATCAACAAGTCTCGTTTGGACTGCACTACCAAAGAGCTCATCAGAACAACGGCTACCATCTCAAAATGATGGAAAAATCTTTGGACTCAACTTCCTCATCTCATATTCTCATATAACGATGACACCACATATTTTCGATGGAACCGATACGTAACTTACTTTTGCCTTTTATCGAACAACACCCCTTACTCATGACCTTACATATTTTGAACCTCAAAAAAATTCAAACTTAATATTAACTACATTAATCAGGTTAATTATGAGTTTAAATCGCGAGCAAATGGTTGGATTCGTTATGCTATTCGTCGTAATGTTGAAGATGTTGATTTATGGTTTCGGGGTGTGGGAGTAGGCAAAGAGTTCACCTTTGAAGATGAGATGTTTTTCAAAACTTCTTGTATCACTCGTATGACATTGTCCTTTTGTAGGTTTAATCCTCCTAATGGTGTGATAAGTTGGGCAAGACTTGAGTGTTTGTGTTTATGGCATGTGACTCTGGATGAAGATATGATTGGGAAAATATTATCCAGAAGTCTTTGCTTGGAATCTTTGGAGTTGAACGATTGCCTTGGTTATAAGCGGATTGATGTTACTTCAAGAAGTGTTAAGAAGTTGGTGTTCTCTGATTACTACTACCGTGATAAAGATTGTATCAAAATCAATGCTCCTTACATATCATCACTAAGTATATATGGTTACTTTGAATTGGACCTTGTGTTGCTTGATGTCTCTTCTTTGATTAAAGCTGAATTAGACTATTCTATCGTTCCCGGTACGTCTGATGATATAACTCCCGAAGAAATTTTCAGATGACTTTTGGAAAGACTTGACCATGTCAAAGATGTAATCATTAATGATTTCTGGTGGGAGGTAATATTACCTATTAATTTTATTTTTTTTCTTTCGCTCGTGTTTGTTTGTGTGTGTGTGTATTGGCATTGCACTATTCTAATAATGTTCTCTTTGCATTGTTAGATTTACTCTCATTTGAAAGCTCGTGGCGATATATCTAATGGTTGTTCTGTGATGTTAAAGTCCTAACTTGGAAGCGTTTGGTGTGGTGACAATTGATGCTTGCTAAAAAGTTGTTGACACTCCATCGAGCATCTCCAATAGCCAAAATAAAATTCAAGTCCTAGAGTTAGTTTACTGTTTAATCTTGTGGCTTGTGAAGTGGTCGAGTTAATGAGAAAAAGAAATGTACTAGTAACTGATTTTGAAAATGGAATGATTTTGTTGCATCATGTGGCTCAACTTAAATTTGTTTCTAAGTATACTCACGCAAATAGTAACAGATAAGCTGGTTAGTAAATTTCTTTTTTGCTTTGTAGTTTCAGATAAGCCGGTTAGTAAAAAGTCTTGAAGTTTTGTAATGTCCTCTATTGTTGATGATTGATTATGATGTCAAGTGGGCATTGATTGCGAGCCGGATCAACAGTATACATGGATTAGAACAGATTTCGTATTCGGGTTTCATGCAACATATTCCAAGTGATGAACAGTTTCTTCTGCAAATTAAAGACCAAGGTGTGTGAAGGAAGTAGATTGCATTGAGAAACAGTTTGATGATACTACTCCAAGTTTGCTCTTTGGTCTCGTGTCGGTACTGATTGAATGAGAACTTGACCAGCATACTTTACATTTTTTACATGATTGATAATGAGAACTTGACCAACTGCTCCCACTGTGGGTCAATTTCCACATTTGGCAGATTTACTATTACAACTTACAAGTACAAGTTTTCTGCCAAACGTAAATATCAGTCGTGGATAGCTTAGTGAACATAAAACCTCTATGTAAGACAAGTAGTAGCACTCAAACGAGTGCAAGTATAGCTTATATAAGTTCCGACCACTTGGGCCAAGTTGCATAACTTTTGTAGATAGATGGTAATTAAAACAACAACATTTCACAAACTACAATACACAAAACCACGAAATGACTGAAACTTGTCTCCAAAAGCACAACAAAAGGATCAAGCTTTACTTATTTCTCTCCTAAGATGATCTAAATAAGCTTAGCAGGCAGCTTTAAAAAACTAAGCTTGCTTGTTGCTATTGTACTTGAAACAACAACAATAGTTCAATACCGGGTCTTGGCCGGATCTAACCGGATAAAGCCGGGTCTTGGCCGAATATAGCCGGGTCTAGTCGGGTCTTGGCTAGATATAGCCGGGTTTTGTTCGTATAGTGGTGGTTTATGTATATGAAGACATGACTTGTTTACCTGGTGGAATGTATTTCTGTCACTTTGATTCTACTCCAAATTTGCTCTTTGGCCTCCTGTCGGTACTCATTGAATGTGGGTCAAATTACAACATTTTTTACATGTCTGATATTGGGAACTTGATGTGGTTTGTCTTGTGCTTATGAGCTCAGTAAGAACCCCAATGTTCAGGTACATATTATATTTACTTGTGCTAGTTAATTTTATTCACTTGTACTAGTATCATGATCAAGAAAATTGCATCTGGCTAACTGTAACAAACTAATGTTTACTGTCATGACTCATGAGTATTTTATATTTTCATATGATGTAAGTATGTAACATACCTTTGTAGGTACTATATAAGTACTGTTTGAAGTAACTTACTTTTGTTTTGTGATCGATGATCTATAAGTATGTCACTCAAGTAATTAAGTTAGGACTAGAAGACCCATATATGACAATAGCTTATCTGTATGAGTTTATTTAAGAACCTTAATTATTAGCTTATCTTTTTTTGTGAAAGTCAAAACATTATTAATACAAAAACATCCCCACACTGTGAAAGATGTTAGTCACAGCTATTAGGTGTGATTGTTGGAAGAATATGTTATTTGAAAGCTTTGAAAGTTCAATCCTAAATTGTTATTAATACTATTGGTCAGGAATGATTTAGTTTATTTGTTATTTGAAAGCTTACAATGACTGAATTTAAAATGCGTGAAAGAGTAGATGAGTAGTACATCATTTGTTATATTAGTGCAATTGATACCACAAAAATACGAAAACAGCAAGACATAGGTAATTCAATATGATATACTCCCTCCGTCCCAAAATTATTGTCCCCCGACAAAAAACACACAGTTTAAGAAAAGTGCATTTATTACTGCTTTCTTACTTTTTTACAGAATGACAGTTTTACCCTTAACTAATTAATTAAAGTCTTCTTTAAAGTTTGTAATAATAATTTCAAACAAGGGTAATATGGTAAACTTGATCAAACTTCCCTATCTATATTTAGTAGTGGACAATTAAATTGGGACATCCCAAAAAGGAAACGTGGACAATAAAAATAGGACGGATGGAGTATGTCTTTAGGACAAACAAGGTGCCCTGAAATCGTTGACTAGGACAAAAGCATTTTTAGTGATGTAGGTGGTGACGTGGTGTATCAAGTAAATTTAGTGGTATGTAAATGAGCTAAGGGATGAAATGTTAGTCAATAATATCATGTCTCGTTTGGACTGCACTATCTCAAAACGATGGAAAAATCTTTGGACTCAACTTCCTCATCTCATATTCTCATATCGCGATGACCACACTATTGAAGGTAATTGGTTTTCCTTGATTATTTCTCACAAATGACAAGGTATATATAGATTACAAAGGGGATGGGCTTGAGCCCAAGATAACTATGATACAGCTAATGATGACAAAGCATCCAAAAATATATCAACTAATTTAGGAAGGTAACTAATCAAATATCAATCAAATGTATTGAATCATGTAGCATTTCGTCAAGCCTGTGTTTGAGCCAAGTGCGTTAAACAAACCGAGCTCGAGTCAATCTCTATTCATCATATAAATTAGAGGTGGCAATCAAATTATGTTCGAGTTGATCTATTAAGGTTGGCGGATTATTATGACATTTACCTAAACACGACCCATTTATTAATTGTGTCAAGAAACTCAAGCCTAACCTTGGACCTGCATAACACATGTAACCTGTTTAACCTATTTAAGTAAATAGGTCAAGCGGTTACTAAGGTTGATAACTTGTCAATTTAACTAATTTAAATGCATAAATGATATAAAGATCTAAAAAATGATAAACGTAACATCCAAATAACTATACGGTAGTTTCAATGTATATGAGTTATAAACAAAATACATTTAATCAAAATATAACATAAAATCCATGTTATAAATTTTAATTTCAGAGGCTTATATATATACTTAAATGGGTTTACGGGTTGACCTCATTAATATTTACTCAACCCAAACACGGCCTGTTTATTAAACGGGTTATACATGAGTGAGATTTTAAAAGAGTGGAGTCGAAAAATGGTTGTGATACCATGATTTTGACTAATACACACATAATTTATTCGAGTGAATATGATGATACACTCTTTGTGATTACATTTCATTTATCGACACACAACCCTAAATCTAAGTGTCCATCAAATCTCAACCCTCAAAACATTCAATCTCTATATCACCTACACAATAGTGTGGTTAATTCATGAGATTTTAAAATCGCGAGCAAATTGTTGAGCACTTCGTTATGCTATTATGCCGTAATGTGAAGATATTGATTTATTTTGAGGATTTGTGGAGCAGGGCGACAGAGTTATACCTGGTTGAAGATGAGATTATTTTCAAAACTATTTCGTATACTCTTATGACCACGTCCCACAAGACGGAAGCCACCACCTACATTATCGCACAACCCTTGGTAACCCAACAACTCCCAAAAACAAGAAGCCGATAACCGAACATAACGACTCGTCACAAAATAATACAAATAAAAACATATTTCAACTTTAATAACGACATATAAATATCACCTAACTCTTAAACACACATAATGGCAAACCTACCAAAAACGTATTGAACAGAAAATCACGTAAATCTTAATAAAACAAAAATGAACTATGTAGCACCCATTTAAATAATACTCCATTTTTTTATTTTGTGGATGTCTCGATTTAATTTGACCAAGACACAAAAAACAAAGACTAAAGAAATCTACAATTAGGGTCTTATTAATTTTACAACACATCACACACAGCCTCGAGAAACAAAACCAAAAATTAGAACACACCAACAAAAGAACAAATACCACGATACATACAAAGAAAAACAAAAAAGACTACAACAAAAACACCACACCATTACATACAGTTCAAGACAGAACCTCACAAACACCCACAAATCCCAACAACGAACCAAAATAAAAACCCCCGAGCCAACCCACCAACCACCTGTACCTCCACACCAACACCACCCCACACTCTCCCTATTCTCCACGCCTAGGCAACCCATTACACAAAAACCCCACTCTCCTAAATAAAGTACTCTCCCCCCCACCATAATATTCCGTCCATCTAGCACAACACACATTCGTACAACCCCATCGACATCAAACCCTTGTTCAATTAAATAAACCACACCCCAACTAAGCACGTGCACTAATATATGACGACGGTAATTGTCATCCCACTGTCCACTAAACTACTGCAATAATTTACATCGTAAACATAATTCAAAAAAATAAGAAAGAAGAGAAACGTGACGCATTTCCTCCCCCAAGAAAGCTAAAATTAGTTGACCAACATTATTCATTAGCCGGGGACATTATTTTAGGTGACAAAAAACTCACACAAAGTGTTTTTATTTGAACCATTGATTCATAAATAGTAACCTTTACTCGCGTCTAGGAGTCGAGTGGGACATATAAACGCAGTAGGATAATATACTTCCTAAGTGCAAGAAAAGATTGAGGGAATACCAGGGTATCAAAAAAGTTTCAAAACGGCCACAGTAGACAGTAGACTTTTTTAAAATGTTTTTGGGATCAGGATTCAGTCCTTTAGGTCATTAGTGACATGTTCAGTTATATCGGGAGGGTTCAGTTTGAGTGGACAATAAAACTATATCTCCGTGATGAGCTCCAGGAAGTATCCTATGTATTACTACTGGTCCTCGCATGTATATAGAAGCGTCTTTTGTAGATATGCAAATTTATGATTTGGCATATAGTGTAAATCTTTTGTGTGCAGTAACAGAATAATGTTGCTTTGCTTTCTAGTGTGTTAAACACAACAGACATCAGATGATGAGAGGAGAGGCAATTTAGGTATGATCTCATATGTTTCAACCATCTCCATTCATCAATGATGATCGGACTTAATTGGCTCTCAAACGGGCTGCAAGTTGTACTTAACAGTTAACACCCAAATAAAGCAGATATCCCTTAATTGGATCTCAACGGTTTCTCGTTCATTGGTACTTGACCCATAAAGTCAGGTACACAGGTAAGCGCTTAGTCTACATTAGGGAGTAGAGTTTATATCCTTTTCGGCTCGTTCTTTGTATGTCATTGTCATTAGTTTATTCTTGCATCACTAGTCAATTTTTGAGTTAATGTCAGGTACAACTTTAACTACTTAGCTCTTCTGTTTAATAAAGTTTTGAGTTAATACAAGGCGATTTAATTTTCCATTTGGTCTCATGTGTATTGTCTCTTATATGTAACTTCAAGTATTTTTAACCAACTAATCACCATCGATAACTCACACAATCAAAATTCAGGTACGAGTGTGATAATATGTAAGTCTATATAAAGTAGTGATTTATAATGATGGCAATGTAGCATACTCTTAGGGCCTGTTTGGTTCGCTGTAATTCGGCGTAATTGGAAGGAATTGTAATTATTACATTACGTAGGCTGTAACGGATCATCTCCGTTTGGTTCTGACCCGTATCGGGTTTGGTCCCTTGACCACTAACTCCGTTACGTTGACCATTAATTGCTGGTTTAGATGGTGGAATGACATAAATACCCTTATATGTGTTTCATAAATAGTCCCTGTGGTTAGTTGCGTTAGATTTTTTTAATTTTTATTTTTTTAATTATTTTTTTATTTGTTTTTAATTTTTTTATACGTGTATTTTATGTTTATTTACCGTATTTTTTTACGTTTGGTACGTTTTTGAACCTTTTCGTACGTCTTGTCAGTTTTTATCCGTTTTTATATGTTTTTCGTCCGTTTTTGTGCTTTTTTCGTTTTTTCGGTGTTTTAATTTTTTTTTGTATGTTTCATCAGTTTTTGTCGGTTTTAAACGTTTTTATACGTTTTTCATTTGTTTTATACGTTTTTCGTATGTTCTTTCACGTTTTTCCAAGTTTTTGTACGTTTGTCCATTTCATACGCTTGCATACGTTTTCATCCGTTTTTATCAAGTTTCAGACGTACAAAAACATAGAAAAACACTAAAAACGTAAAAATAAAACCGGTTCAAGTATAAATAAAACGTTATAAAAAACGTTAAAAAATGTATAAATAAAATCATTTCAAGTATAAATAAAATGTTAAAAACGTACATACAAAAAACGTTAAAAACGTATAAATAAAAAACGTTAAAAATGTATAAATAAAGTGTAAATAAAACGTTAAAAAAGGTTAAAAAAACGTACGTACAAAAAACGTTACAAATAGTAAAAGTCATCTTCATACTTGTACCACGTTTAATATGGCAGAACATATAGTAAAAGTCATCTTCATACCTGTACCACGTTTTTTCTGCCTCAATAAATATACTTGCACCTACCTTCCTTTCTTGTACCACGTTTTATTACGTGTGAGGAAGGATTTTTTTTCTAATATATTTTAGAACTTTTTGCATATTTTTAAAAGAAGGAAACCATTTGGTTGAAGATATTCTCACACAACATAAGTATTGTCTCTCATAGTTGAGAAAAACGTCATTAAAATAACAAATTAAAAATGACCTTATAAAATGTCAAGGCTTCATTCTCATATCTTACGTGCACTGCAACTTACTAAAATTTGTATAATGCAAGTTTATATAAAGTAGTGATTTATAATTATGGCAATGTAGCATACTTTTACTAAAGATACTACCCGTATTATGTGAACAGCTTATACGGTTTACATATGCTCTAATTTAATTGTGTCGTGGCCCGTTTACTTTTTGAATTTATTTTCTTGTTTAGAGCATTAGGTGCCATCGATGCCGTGGGGTGGTGCTGTGGGCAAAAACGACACCTCACTACAAAAAAATGTCACTTTTTCATACTTTTTTACACACTTTTAAATTTTTTGTAAAATATTATGTGTTTATTAACATTTATAAATGTGTAAAAATTAGTTACACTAATTAGTGTGAACAAATTTTGGAATGAAAATGAATTTTCACACTTATAATTGTTTTAAAAAAAGTTCACACTTTTAATTGTGGAAAAATCTAGAATTTGTCCGCACTTACAAAGTGTGCACTCCTTTTATAACATCCGATTCCTCCACACTCCTTTTATAACACTTTGTAAGTGTGAACAAATTCTAAACTTCTCCACACATAAACACACATAAAGTGTGAACTTTTTTTAGGGCAAATTATAGAAAAGTGTATCCAACTTGACACATTTATCTATTGTGTGTAACGTACTATTTTTTTTGTTAAAGTGTCAATAAACTTTTGAATTTCGTCTAATCTGTGTATTAAGTGACCTACTAAACGGGCTAAGCTTATTTGTCCGGTTACCTATCCACGTATGTGCCATGCGGGATTAATCCAAAATACACGTCCCACTTTTTTTAGGGCAACACCTTTTATATTCCCACCCTCCCACCCTCCCACCACAGATCTAATATACCCAAATCTTCATCTTGTAAACCCTAACACACAAAATGAGTTCATCATCGTCTACCTCATACCGTCGGTACAACCGTAATCAAGATGTCACCCACAAAACCCATTGTGACAGTGACCCTCCACACCCAATCCCCATTCAAACAGCTTGGACAATTGAAAATCCTGGTCAAAGGTTCAGAGGATGCCCAATCCGTGACAAAAGTAAAAAATGTGGTGTGTATGGTTTTCTGGATCTAGAACTTCCTGGTGACTACTACAAATCATTGGTTTATAATTCGCATGAGGAGAACAAAGCATTGAAGAAGATGAACAAGGTGCCTGGTGTTGTTATGGAGGATTCAAGTAATGGGTTTTCCAACAAGTCAAACAATGAGAATGATTTGAAGGCTAATTTGAGTTTTGTTAAATCAAAACTAAAAGTTTATGATAGGCTATTGTTAGTTGTGTTTGTTTGTGTTTTGTTCTTAACTTTGATAACCATGTTTGACTTGTTAATGTAAGTGGTAGGTTTTTATGCATAAAAATTTTGAAAGTGTTTTCTTGGATGTACATATACTGATTTATGCATAAAAATTGTTGTTGGATGTACATTACAGTTTGTTCTTCAATAAATGAAGTTGGTTGAGGGCAATAAATATAGAAAAAGGATTATACTTGTATGGTCTAATTTATTTTCATATAAGATTTAATCTGATAGAAAACTCCAAAATGATGTAATTCTTTTATTATATAAAAGATATGCTAACACTTTGCCCATTTATTATGCAACTACCCATTCCCCTTATAAATATCACCCACCCCTACCCTTTACAGGAACCCTAATTTGATTAAAAGCAGCAACCATTCTACACAATGGGTAAAGGTAAAGGTAAGTATTTCTTATAATAAATGGATTCATATATTTAGGGTGTAAATTCTGCCAGGTTGAATTGTGAAAGCCATTAATTAGTAGATGGTAAGTTTAGTTATTTTTGAATCTTGCAGATATAATTGTCTTAAGTAGTGACCACGTGTGAGGATGTGAATGATGGTCCATCAAAGGAAGTCCCTACGATTTGAATGAAGGTCCATCAAAAAGAAAGTATCTCTAAGGGTGTGAAGGAATTGCCACCCAACAAGAACAGCAATAGATGGTATGGATATGCAGATGTGAGTAGCTCGGATTCATTCCCCTTTAGCACAGATGAAGAAACATCAGAGGATGAAACCACTAACAACAAAATGAGTAACAAAACCACAGGCAAGACCTCATTTTTTTAAAAGATCCCAGTAAAATCTCATTCGAAAGTCTCTTTAAAAATGCAATCCTCAAAAGGTAACAAAGAGTCCACAGTAACTGACATGGCCCCCCCCCCCCCCCCCCCCCCCCCCTAGCAAAATTTGAAAACATGGGATGCTATTGTCCAAAAAATTGGAAAGAGGCCTGGGAATTATGCACACATCAGACAAAGGAAAGGGGAAAGCCCAAGTTTGAAGTTGATGTTTTTTTAATGACTTGTTTCTGTATTTGATTAATGACAAGTTTTCTTTTGGTATGTCTATGTCTAAGTCTTGTTTAAATGTATTATGGTACTTGGTTTTGTAGCTAATGACTTGTTGCTAAAATTGCTGCTAATGAAATATAACTAAGATTAGGGCTATTAGTTCTTGTAAGTTCATGTTTTTGTTTTCCTTTGAATATTGTGTAGATCGATTTTGCAGGTTAAGCTGTATCAACTTAAGAAATGGACAAAGTAAGCAGAACAACATTGGGGAATAACATTAAAATTTTTGATACATAGTTACATGAGATTGCCAAAAAATGAACAAAAGATGGCAATGGAAGTGGCTTCAAATAGCAGCACTCTAGGTAAAAAAGGTTACCCTGAGACCAATTACCATTTCATCTAACTAGACCTGGACAAAATACATACCATAAAACATACAATAGCTAAACAGTTTGGTGACCATGTGCACAAGCAAAAGATACACAAAATGTGCACAGGACTTAAAGGGTTATAGTTACAATAGGATATTAAGATTGATCATTGGTCTTTGATGAACCAGTAACATCATTGGACCTTGAGAGCCTTTTCTCCATAATTCTTGCACTTCTTGGTCTAATATTCTGGTTACCTTCTGCATTCCTTCCATCTTCTGGAGTTTGTTGTATTCCAGCCTGCGATTGCTGAGTTAATGGTGTAGATTGATCATTAGACTCCTTTTGTGTGTCATCTCTAATTCCAAACCATCTTCCCAAGCTAGTATATCTTACACCTAGTGTTTGTCCACCCTTTCCCCTTCCCTTTCCCTTCCCTTTCCCCTTCCTCTTGCAGATGATGTGCTTAACTGGTGAGCCATCACTTGTTACCTTCCTAACTCCTAACCCCGCGTTAGCCCTTGTTGCTCCATCACATCTAACAGTAACAAAATCACACAAGTCGACACTTCTAACCCCCCTTGAACTCACATTATTTTCATCTTCAAACCCCCCTGAACCCACATTATTTTCAGCTTCAAGCCCCCTGAACCCACATTATTATCAGTTGCTACACCCCCTGAACTCACATTATTATTAGTTGCTACACCCTCTTGTCTAACTTGACTGCTAGACTCATCCATATGAATTGTTGCATCACCACCTGACTCAACATTTGCTACATTCTTCTTAGGCCTGCCTCTCTTAACTGGTGGAATCACTTTGGCTTTACTACAAGAAGACTTGTTATGACCTTTTTCAAAATAGTTTTGACATGTCATTTCAACACCAGCCCTAGAAACTCTATTTGGAAATTGTCTTTCATGGGGGGCTCTTATTCTCTGTTTCCTGGGCCTGCCTGGCATTGTTCTTGGTTTGGGTGGTAAGACAGTAGAATACATACTACTATCTGGCCAAAATGTATTGATGATATGCTTTAAAATAAGCATCTTTTCTAAAACAGTCTGGGATGTAATCTTTAGCCATCTTGTTTATTTTAAAGATCACAGCAATAGAATGAGGACATGGCACACCTGATAGTTGCCACATTCTGCATGTATAGGTTCTGTTTTGCTCATCAAATTTGAATGCTTCACTACCATTCCTAACCTCAAACACGTTCCCTCCATTCTGGATTTTGCCTTATCTTATGTCCAAAATGTTTAGCAATCCACTTGTAGTTCACTAAGTTGCCATACTTAAAATCTCTAACACATGTATGATCCTCTTTCAAAGAGATTACCTGGAATGATGATTATGTAGTCATCAACCTAGCATAACATATGAATGGACAATTACACTAGTACAAAAAGTGGTATTGGTCACACCAAAAAT
>BQNB010041429.1:3075-43035 GCA_026074375.1 Tanacetum coccineum
CCCCTTCTAGTTTTCCACACATTCTGTTTCATAAATAAGATTATGCAATCATATTTATAGCAGGCCATATTTATAAAAATTAAGAAAAGAAAGACAAAAATGTGTTTGTGATAAGCCTGACTTGTATTGATATGTTGCCAAATTTAAAACGCATACAAAATATTAGTAAAAAAACAGTAACAGTACTTCAATATGCCTTTTAGACATTACAACATCAAATACTTCGACATTTGTTGTCTGTTGTTTAACGGTTAAGTTTCGTATAAAAGGGGGTGTTTGGTTAAATTTTATATAGTACTAAACTTAACTTAATGGTAAGAAAAAATTTAACATATCGTGGGTCTTTAAACTGTTAACCTTCTTGTTGAAGGCACATGGGCTACAAATAAAGCAACTATTGTGGGTCACAAATATAAACGAAATGGTATCAATTTCAGTAGCTTACTCAGTAGCACAGCCAAGGCATTCATCCTCATTTGGAATTTCAAGACGACGATGTTGAAACCAAAGTGCACCAACAACTTGCATTGCAATTATTCCATCCAATGGTTCTTGCATCGTACAAAGCTCCCATAAGACCACACCATAGATATATACGTCACACCTGTAATTTATGTTGTCATGATCAAAATTAGGATATAACTTTATGGATGAGAAAAATATGTGAGAGAGAAATACTATCAACCTTTATGCACTCACACCTAATTGCTAAACCATATGACTTGCTTCCTTTACGACTTATTTGTGTACTCATAATCTATGACATCAGACAGCATGATATGCACACATCAATGAAAATAAACACCATACCTGGCAAGTACTAAATTGATATATAAGCATAAACAGTTAATTTTTCAGTTCTATTTTTATCCTACTGTTCTTACCCATTGTGTTTTTGGTCTAACGGTCACCCAAATTAGAGAGTTATTACAGCTAGGATTAAAAGTTGGAATGATCCAAAGGCTGAAAAAGCTTTCGTCAAGGGAAAAGTCAGGCTCACCGGCAAGGTAATTTTAGATAAATTATATGAGCTCACATGACCAGGCTGAATAAAAAATGCCAAATCGGCCCATTTCTAATTTTCTATATCACATAACCACTTCTAAAATGCAGGGCCACACGCCCCTTTGGAACGTAATATCCTCTTTAAAAAGGTTAATTAAAGGGGTGTTTGGGTAAAAGCTTATTTGGCAGCTTACTGCTACGTGCATTTTCAAAACAAAACAAACTGTTTTAAGCACCCAAATAGCCTATAACTGGAAGTGCTTACACCTTTACAAAGTATAAAAATGAAAGAGAAGATAAGCATAAATTTTTTTAACTTACATGCTCTTAATATGAGTACTTAGGTGCCCTCTTATAGGAGAAATATTGCCATCAACAGCTTCACACACAGAAAATTATGAACAACTATCTCAACTTCATTCTTAGTGGGTGTTGGCAACACAACGTTTGCAGTCAAAGGCCAACGACCGTGTGGTCTTTCATTCACCTAAAATTTGTACGAAGAAATGAGGCAGAAGTATGCACGGAAAAGGCGATACATAAAATATAAGCAATTCAAACACCTAAATGAAAATAGCATACCAACTTTTCGTTCTTGAGCTGTAAGTTTCCACTCGTATGTAAATGGAAATATGAGGCTAGGATAGATAGACAATCGAAAAAAGAGGACACATCCGCCATGGCTGCAAATCTAGTCATTCGCGCCGCCAAGATACGAAAAATCTCAACTTAAATCGAAGCCGCTCAAACTCATCACAGACTGTTACAATCAATGCCTCCGTCATTCTTATTTCTTAAAAATCGATTGACAACACGATCAACAAATTTGGAACACTTTCGGATGGGAATCAATCCTAGATTGCCTCCATATATTTCCGAAGCCGTTTCTCGTCAATATCTTTTAGCAAACTTGATTTCAGCTTCTTGTATATTCATTATTCAAATTTGCGAAAAAAAGATCGAGAGTTACAAACACATAGCCCGGAACCCTCTTATTTTTTGACAGATCAGATAAGAACACATATAATCAGCTAGATCCATTCTGAACTAATAAATATACAATCAACGAAAAAATAATATAGCATACGCAGTTCATATGCAGATTTCAAGCACCTTTCCGTTTCAAACAATGAAAATATAAGCATAAGCAAACCATGTTGTAAACGTGACCCATGGCTGCAAATCTAATCATTTGCCCTGCCATGGCTGCGAATCTGTTAATTTACCCCCACCATGGCTGCAAATCTATTAATTTGCCCCGCCATGATTGTGCAACCACATTCGGGGTGTAGCTGCCTCGCCTAGATACCACTATGATCAATAACAAATAAGCTACCATGAGATAACCAAAGGAAGCGTAATCAAATGCAACCAAGCATGATTGAAACATCAATAAACCAATCGTCAGAATAGTTGTGGGACGGGATAAAAGGGTGTGCGACCCGCCATGGCTGCAAGCATGAAGCCGTGTTGCCCCGCCAAGATACGGGTCGATTTCACACCTCCCCCCACGATAAAAGGACACGTAGCCCCATGGCTGCAAACACCATTCTCGTGGTGTTGCCCCGGTAAGGAACCCCGCAAGCCCATGAAATAAACCTTACCGGCTTTACAAAAAAAAGCTCATAAGCCGGGAAAATAAGCTAATCCAACCATCATAAAACAATGTCTTGTAAAAAAGGCATAACATCAACAAACCAAACCCATAAGCCCAGAAAAAGCAACCTTCTCAACATAAAGCCGAAAGTATAAGCAAGCCCGGACCATAAATCATAATTTTAAACAGAAAGAACAAAGCCAAGTTTCAATTCATCATAAAGATCATGAAATCAAACTGGAAAACGTATACCTTCTTTTTTTGCAAGGTTAATAACGCCCAAAAGATAGTGAGCAAACCAAACACGCAACAGTAATTGTGTCACCGAAACCACCACCACCAAACAAATCCCCTTGCCTCATATATAAACGCAGCAACAGACAACAAACCATAATTAAAACCAACGCCATTAGATAGAAACAATAATTGTATCATCGAAACCACCACCACACCATTTGATATACCCCTTTGGCTCATATGTTATTAAAACCCCGGCAATAACAAAAATCAGACCACAAACCTCAGAAGAAATAAAAGCCCATGATCTGCTTTTAGTGAGAGAGCAACAAAGATCAGAGAAAAAAAAATTGAGAGAGGTGAGATCTGTTTTTAAAGAGAGAAGGGTACGTGTTTTGTTATTGAGAATGTTATGAAGACAGGTGGAGCCACGTATCTGTTAACGAAAATAGAAAAAGACGGTTGAGCATTAAATGGAACGGGTTGGGTCAGGTATAATACTCGGTTCGGGTCGGGTCAGAAACAATAAATGTGCATCCGCTATCCTGGTTTTTGTAATGTTTTATAATATTAACTGTTAAAATGTTTACGCCTACGTCAGCCATAACAGGTCATCGTTTGCAGTCGATAAAAAAGGCACACCATTCGAACGTACCTATTCTTACTTCATCAATAACACTAATAAAACTAAATTACTCAAACCCCTAATCTTTTCATTAACCATTAAAACACGAATTCAACAAAATAAGAAAAAACCGCAAACCTTTATTCGTCGCTGAGTAGTATATTTCGGCTGCGCTTCAACTATCATAAACTCTTAGCTGCAAGCAGCATCAGCAAGGTAATCCTCAAATTCTGACAAAACCCTAATTTCAAAACGAACATAAAATGAAAAAAAAATTACAATCAATATAACTATAATTCACAATTAAGCATATAAAAACTCAAATCAATGTAAACTAATTCAGATAATAAAGAAGTACATACATATGTATACTTTTTTGTTGCTTACCGAAACCCCAATCAAAAGTATGGCCGCTACAAAAGTTAAGGGATTTGAAACCCTCAACTGATCCACACATACCCAAAGAATTTAAATGAGTCGGTGTGGATGAATCTGAAAGATTGGAGGAGAATAGAGAGTCGGTATGAAAAAGATAAACACCTCAATAATAACTAACTGGGCTAGCTCAATTGGCCACCAAGGATGTCCTTGGGGAGGTTGTTACCACATGCGAGAGGTCTCAGGTTCGAGTCTCTCCGTGGGGGTTTTCCTTCAATGTGGGGCTCTGCCCCATAGATGCGTCGATTTGAGGCTGGCATGGACTACCTTCTGGGTATGTACTGTGGAATCGAATCACTAATTATTACTCGAGGCTGGCAGGGACTACCTTCTGGGTAAGTACTGTGGAATATCAAATAACTAACTTAGTAACTGTACTAACTCGCCGTTCAAAAAAAAAGATAAACACCTCAATAATGAGGCGATGGATGTACAAATGATATTGATCTTACCAACCAGACAGGGAAAGGAAAAGGGCTAGAATATAGAGCCCGAGTAAGCCCAAAAAAAAAGTTCAGCACCGACCATTTGTGAATTAGTATAGAGAGTAATAATATGGACTTTGCTTAATTATCAAGTTTAGCAACGTAATAAATTATTATAAATGGTAATTGCCACCTCGTTAAATAAGATGATTATCGTATTTGAGTGTTTTTAGTAAGTTTCCAAATGTAGAGCATTTCTTTCGTAATGCAATTTGTATTGACAAAGGTGTTGATGCTTTTAACACTTTGGCTTGAGTGCTTTGTTTTAGAGTTGTAAACGAACCGAACAGATCTGGACGTAGCTTTGTTCATGCGCGTTCATTTATTTTTAACTGAAACGAACGAATTTTCTTATTCATGTTTGTTTATTAAGAAACTAAGGTTGTTCATGTTCGTTTATTTTCGTTCATTAAATACTAAACGAACAGACATATATGAACATAAAATATATTGAAGTATACATAATATTATGTTTTATAAATGTTATTTTGTTTAAGTAAAGTAATTTTAAAAGTATATAATAAAACGATACCATATATGAACGAAAACAAATAAATGAAGGTTAACGAACGCATAATCGGACGTTCTCAAACATTAATGAACGGACAAGACTTTTGTTCATGTTCGTTCATTTAACTAAACGAACGTAAAATTTTGTTCATGTTCGTTCATTTAAAAAATAAACGAACATAAACGGACTTTTTATCGAACGGTTCATAAAATGTTCATTGAACGTTCAATTCGTTTACAGCCTACCTCACTCACATTGGTGTGCCTAATACCGCATCATACCTCATGAATTGACCTGTCCAAATTTCATTCAACGCAAACTCGTTAAGGTTACTACGCAGTATGCCAAACGAACAAGCAAAATACACAAAGCATATAGAAAAGGAAAATCACATTTAGGTATCCAAATGGAAAATGATCGAACAAAAGCTATATCACCAAAAATACAAGTTGAAATGCATGGTTTCAATATAAATGTACTCAGGGATGGAACTTAGAAAAACCGAGAGGGTTGTAGTTTCTTCCAAATTTTTTAACTTTATGTACATTTTATACCATTTTAGATATTTTTTTATACAAAAATTTCAAACGTAACGTTCATCAACCCTTACAATAAATATTTTTCAAAATAGCCCTCTTTTAATAACGTTCAATTTCCGTCCCTAAAAGTACCAATTTTGAAAATATGCATTCATTTGCTATGTTTGTATCAATGATAGTGATATATATTAGTCTAAATTTATAGATCATTATTTTCCTAGATGGATAAAATTAAATTAGGAAAACCCTTATGAAACAACATACGAAATATATTCTTTAGAGCAAATATAAAGAAAATTAAAAGTTCATTTTGCTTCTTTTTAATTATTAAGACAGCTAATATAAGTCTTTCAATCACATGATAAGGGCATCTATTTGACGCACTTCCGTTTCCACTTATCATATATTCATATTGTCAAGAATCTACCAAGCTTGGTTGCCACGATGATATATTCTTCCTCTGCAAAAGCAATAATTGTTGGTCAGTATTTTGTTTTTATTTAAAAACGTAAAAAGGAAAAAAAAAACTGTGTAAATCAAGCGAATTATTAGGACCGTACACGTCATAATAAAATATCACACAAGAATACAAGAACTTTTTATGTGCTTATAAAAGTTTAATATTACATCAATATCCTTTTTTATTTTTTAATTACGTCATTTGTCACACCCCGCCAAGGCGGAATCGCAAGGCATGATCAATAGGCATCATCACAACACAAGGCGTCAAAATAGAGAAAACTAAAAATGACATTCATTAAACTTCAAGATCCAAAGCGTGTTATGACAACGCCCCAAAACAAACATCCAAATTCATATAGTGCAACCAACCAAAAAAACAATGAACATAGATTCCGCAATGCAAGCCTATGGTCTTTCTAATCCCTCTCTCTCTAGCGCTTCTATCATCACTTTAGCACACCTGAAAATGATGCTTAAAACGTCAACAAAATTGTTGGTGAGAGTTACAGGTTTAAGACACACATATGACACCGCGATCGATAAAAACATCTTTTACGAACATATATGCATGGCTATTCTATCACAACAATCAATTCACAAATAACTCTGGGGTGGATCGTACCCCGCCGTCCCAATACTCACAATAATCTGGGGTGGATCGTACCCCGCCGTCCCAATACTCACTTAGTCTCCGCGCAAGACCGACCGCTGGACTAGCTAGGTCCGTGCAGGTCACTCACAAGGTCATGTCATCTTCACATACACATGCCTTACCACAATAGGCCATGCAGTCTTCTCAGACTCATGCCTTACCACAATTCATAACATATAGCAATAGCACAAACAAACATATAGTTCGACACTTAAAACACATATCACGGTTCATACATCAAAAAGGTTTTGCATCATTTCCATCCCAAAATAAAAGTAAAAAGTGGGACTGTAAAACTCACCTTGATGCAAAGCAATCCAAACTCTTCAATAAATCTGGCAAGGAATCTAAACAAACAATACACACATATGTTACCATCGATTAGGTCACACACCCAAGTCGATGTAACAATCACAACGATGAATACTCTATATTCTATCTTGATTAACTCTTCTATGCAACCCTCATACTTGCTAACCTCAAGTTATTTCATAAAACTCTACTCCTCAATTTTCTGCTTTTTACTCAGTTTTTATAGTCTAAAGATGACTCTAAATAAAATACTTAAACACCTAATTGATACTTATCCTTACATCCCATAGCTCCCCCAATGAGTTGTGAGCTTCCATGATTTTTTAGAAAAAATAATAATGAGTGTAACTATTTTATAAAAATTCAACATTACAAGTTACCCAGATTCGGATCTGATCGCACACCAAAACGTTTGACTTCATTAGACACACTTAAACAATGAATTGGACTTAGCCCTTTGAACTGAAGTTAATAGACACATGAAACATGATCTCTGTAATTGGAAAAGTCTAAATTCGAATTTTAAATAGGGCTTTTACTTCTCGCAATCTGACCTAAATCTGACCTGAAAACTCAGCCTTGACAACGAATCTTGTTTGATTAATTTGACTAACTTCCACTCATTTTTAATTCATGAAACCTATGGGGTTTGAAAGTAGACTCTCTGTAGATAATTTTAGGCTCAAGAAAATCAAGAAAAGCTATCCGTATGACCGAGTTATGACTCTCGCAAGATGACCCTTCAAAACTGCCAGCTTTTAAACTCCGAATTTAAAAACCCTAAAACCCTAATTAAACATGCTTAACACCACTAGCCATACAAAAACGATTTTTAAAGATCAAAATCCTAATTTTACAGATCTTACATAAACCCTAATCCATCCTTAATGATCGTTACATGATTAAAACTTAATTGAATTGAAAAAGGTTTAAGAAATCAATACCTTAAAGCTTAGAAATCAAAACCCTAAATTTTTTTTGGGTTTTCCCTTGCTTCTTGTGTTGATCGCCGGCCATAGGGAAAGGAGAGGAGAAAAAGTGATTTTTGATTTAGTTAGGTTTTGTATTTATAGGCTTAGGAAAAAGATTTAGATAATTACCAAATACCAATTGTAATCTAATTGGGATTCTTCCCTTTTTTTTCTCCATAACCGGCCGAACAATACACCCCCCTTATATATATATATATATATATTTAATTATTATTTACACAAAAACCCCTTAATTTAGTTATTTTATAAAACCTTTACTTGTTTTACTAAACCTTGTACTTTCTAACTAATTTTCAAACTAAATTTCATTTTTAACTAATTCTAAAAATAAAAAGTACTCTAAAATCTATAAAATACTAAACTAATATATATAATATGAATTACATATACCTAGTACGTACAAAAAAAAATTACGTACACGACATTTGAAACTACGCAAAGCTTTTAAATGAATCTCATTTTCACCAGTACCATGATTCATCACTCATGTACTTCCATCTCATCCACATAATAAACACATAAAACACATAATGACACACATAAACTGAATTATACAGGCTTTAACTAACCTGCTAAAACCTCAGTTGTCACATCATTATCCTTCATTAACTTTTATAATTACATCAATATCTTTCCTAAACTTTTATAATTACATCAATATCATTCTCACACTTCTGAAATTACATCAATATCCTTCCCAAAATTTTAAATTCTCATGTACATCAAAAAAATTAACATGTTTTCTCATCAATCGAGGCCAAATATGCATATGAACAAATAAATATATATGAGCAATATTTTTTTCATATTTATATCCAAACTTTTGTAATTATATCAACACGTTTTTTTGTTGTTTGAGGCCAAAAAGTATATATGAATAATATGATCATGATCAATATAAGAGATAGATAATAGTTTCATAATCTAAAATCAAAATAATTATGATTTAATTGATTTTTAGACATATATATCCTTCTTAAAAGTGTGTGAAGGATATTAATATAATTAATGTTTTTTGATAAGAACGTTGATGTAATTATAAAATTATGAAGTATATTTATGTAATATTAACTTTTGAGAAGGATATACATGCAATTCTCTCTAAATGGAAAAGGGAGAATTGCATGTAACCAGGTACACCGGGTTTGTTGTCTTTAAGCCATGGGTCAAAAAGTGCTTTCACGTTAGCAAAAATATTCTGACATCAGAATTGTTATGGCATCACATTTTGTGGATCTCTCATTGGCACTACAAGATAAAAAATACACAATTAAACTTAAATAAATTTTATTAAAATTAAACACATTACATTAATAAATAAATAAAAGACATTACATAAAAATAATAAAGCATAGTAAAAAAACGTAACATAAAAAGACATAAAGTAAACTAGTTTTGTGGTGCATATAAAGCCCGGATTCGTGCTTTTTGCGCGTTGATGATAGCCGCGTCAACCGGATCTATCCCGTCGGTCGACATTTGTAGGACTTTCAAATCCTCGGCTACCTTTTGAGAATCATATAGCGCAACTCTCGCGGTCGATACGCTCTATTTTTTCCTTCCGGTCAAACTCGTATTGTTGTTGCATCATTTGTTGAAACATTGTCGGGTTTGAACCGGAAGAGGCGGTCGAGTTTGAAGATCGTTGACTTTTAGCAATTCTTTCTTTGTCGGGTGGACGCGGCAACTCGTTGGCTCCAAAAAGTTCGGGTTCCTCGTCGGTCACCCGATGATGGTTTCGTCTTGCATTTGTCGAATCGGGATTTTTCCACTTGTGCTTGTCTTTCAAAAATGACCAAGTGCCCTTGTGCTTAAAATCTGAACCCGTGTGTGTTTTATAAAAGATGTCAACCCTCGTTATCCAATTCTCATCGTTCTCCCCACTCAGAACCCTCGTTTCGAGCACTAACGAATTAAACTTAGTGATCTCCCGGTTCATAAGAGTCCACTTTCCCGTCAACATGTTCTTGATATGAAGCGAAAAGTTTTTTTAGGCTTCATTGTATACGTCGAGAATTTTGTACCAAAACGTATCATTTTTTTAATCCGAACCGACTTTTGGATCCTCAGATATATGTATGAAACATTCCGTCAAAAGCAACTCCTCGGCTTGGCAATTTTTTTTTTGAATTTTGCCTCCTTTGGCTTGCGGTTCAACGGTCTTCCTAGCCATTTTCTTGATACATTTTCCCCGTGGTTTGGCCGACATCAGAGTCGAGACCACCTCGTCTTCTTCTTTTTGTGGTTGGTGGGATTGTTGGTCGGATTGTTGTTAGGAATTACCGAGTTGGTTTGGTTGTTGTTGAGAAATTTAGGTATACTGCATTTGTTGTTGAAGTTGTCATTGTTGAAAGCAACTTGTTGATCGGGTTTAGAATATGGGTTATAGTTGTGATGATAGTAAGGCATTTGGGTGTTGGGATTAGCCGAAGAAGACGAGCCTGGGATTTGGTTTTGGGGGTCGTTGAGCATACCGGCTATCCATGGATTGTTGGGATTAATTTTGGTAAGAAAAATAAATAAAAGATGTAGAAAATAATGTGTTATAAATTATAGTGGATGATTGTGTAAAATATGATAGAATAAGGAGGTATTTATAGGATTTTTAAAGGGTAAAAATTTGAAAAAAAGTAGGTGATTGAATGCAAAAAGATGGTCAAAAATAAGCTTCCCTACCGTTGGTAACGTTCGAATTTTTGAAAAAGAAATGCTATGGCGTGAGCCGGTCGTCACGATGCGTGAGCCGATGACGCCAGTTACGATATCGTTAGCGCTTAGCATATTGAAGGTACGTAGTGTCAAATAATCATACTTTGTGATTATGGTGACTTTTGAGGCAACCTTTAAAGATAGTAGTTTGTGGTTATCGTGAAAAAAAAATTCATGAGTTAAAACTAAAAATGATAGCAAATCCTTAAGATATATTTAAACCTTTAGTTGGTTCGTAGTATGTTTTGAAAGAAATTATAATCTGTCAAAGAAATTGTAAATCGAATGAATTGTAATTCAAAGAGTTGGAATGTGTTGGATTTGTAATGCGTTGAAATTGTAATTGATGTATTGTGTCAATGTGTTTGGTTAAACCTCAACGTAATGTAATTTAAAAAAAGTTGAAGAAACTTAAGAATAATAATAATAATAATATTAATAAATAATAATAATAATAAATAGTAATAATAAAAATAAAAATAAAAATAATATCAATATTAATATTATTAATAACTAAATAATAATAATAATGATAACACTTAATAAATAATAATAATAATAATAATAATAATAATAATAATAATAATAATAATAATAATAATAATAATAATCTATAAGTAATACTAAATAATAGTTGTATGCTTATAGTTAGGCGTGCGATTGTGGCATGTCACATTCGTGTAGTGGTAGTTTCAAGCATGTGCTTGAGATTAATGTGATACTTCAGCCACATTACATTGTACTTAACTTTTTGTGATTAATATAATTTATCGGGGTAACCCTTTACCAAAAAAAATAATACTAAATAATAATAATAATAATAATAATTTTAATAATAATAATTAGTAATAATAATAATAATAATATAAATATATAATATAAGTAATATATAATATATAATATAAATAATAATAATAATAAATAATATAAAATATATAAAACAATTAATATATACTCCCTCCGTCCCATATTAAGTGTCCACAATGGAATCTTTTAAGTCTTTTTTCATCAACTTTGACTATAAATATTTTTGTTTGTGTTATATAATATTGAACGAAAATTTATACCAACGAAAAATATATTCAAACTCTATCCATGTCCATCATATCCTCTGCATCAAGTATAATATAACATAAAAGAAAATCATTAAGGTCAAAAGTTGAAGAAAAAAGACTTTGAAAAAGTCAAGTGGACACTTAATGTGGGACGGAGGGAGTAATATATTATTATTATTATTATATATATAATATATAATAATAATAATAACAAATAATATAAATATTTTAATATAAAATATAAAATATAATTAATATATAATATAATATAAATAGTATAAAATAATAATGTTTATTATTATTATTATTATTATTTTAATATTTATATAATAATAATAATAATAATAATAATAATAAATATTGATAATTTAAAGTATAAAATATTGAATTACAACGTAATTCAAAACTTTGCATCCAACTTTCTATGTAATCTGAATTTCCTCCCTTGTTGTAATTGTAATGATTGAATTACAATTACAACGCAAACCAAACAGCCTACGTAATGTAATCTGAATTACAATTCCCTTCATTATGCGAACCAAACAACCTACGTAATGTAATCAGATTACAATTACATCCAATTACATTCAATTACGGCGAACCAAACACTTAGGGTTTGTTTGTTTTGTTGATGAGTTTGGAATATGATTTGAAATTGGTAATGATATGAAAGAAAATGAGGAAAGAAAAAATATATATATTCATAATAATAAAAAAGCTAGAGAGATACAAACACAAATAAATAAAAAATATATTAATTAGTTAATTTATACATTTTAAATTAACAACGTCATTCTTAAATTAAAAAAGCTAGAGAGATACAAACACAAATAAAGTTGGGCCTACTAAAATCCTTCAAACCCAACCCATCTTGTGTGTATTTGAAACAATAGCACTTCTTAAATGTCATTTCCATTTTTTTTATTCCTAAACCTTGAAACAAACAAATATTTCATTATTTGATTTCCAAAACCCATAGTCAAATCTTTAAACAAACAAGCCATTAATTCAATGGGGGATGTTGTTTCCATTTTTTATTTAAACTTTTAATTCAATGGTGGATATTGTTTCCAATTTTATTCAAGGGTATATATTAAGTTTTAAGCACAATTATATACTCTTTATAATGTAGAGATTGTCATGATCGCTATCAATATATACATCATGGGCAAAAAGCTACTTTTTATAATACTTGAGTATTTTATGTGTATTACAACGAGCATTAATAACCCGCGTGATGTATGTGGTCCGATAGACCCGATCCGTCTAATGGAACACCGACTTATGGGCCACTTGGTAGGCCACTCTAAGTTGGTTGTCAGATGAAGGATGCATCTAGATGAAAGGCGCGTCACATGTGCTAGATGGAGGGCATGTCCGAATGAAGGACGTGTTCGGATGAAGGACACGCATGGATGAAGGGCGCGTCTGGATGAAGGGCATGCCCAAATGAAGAATAGATGAAAGACACGTCTAGATGAAGGGCGTGTCAGGATGAAAGGCATGTTTGAACGAAGACCGGATGGAGGGAGATTTACATTAACCACCAGGTAATAGCCTAATGCCTACGTGCACCAACTACCAAGGTATTAAGAGATATGTTTCTCATGATGAAGTTAGGTACTGTAAATACAACCACTCTTAGTGGTTAAACATGGATCCCACACCATATATATATCTCTCACCCATCGCTCTCTCTATAGTATTAGCTCCATGCTAAAAGGCACCATCTGTCATGCATATATAATGCCTACATACATATCATAATTTATGCCTTATCTCTCAAGTAAAGTTCTAACTTGATAGTCAGAGAGTAGTCTACAGGGCTTCGGCCTTGAGACTCTTTTTAACTGGTTATTTAATGTTTACAACACACTTCTAGGCTCAAAACGAGGATGAAAGACACGTGGGAGCCGTCAAGACCAACATGATGATATTATTCTTCTACAAATTGGCGCTATCCGTGGGACGCTTTATTCAGCTTTTACCAGAACTAAGAATGACGGGTCTCGTTTTCAGTCCTCTTTTTCAAACACCCCCGTCGTTCCTTCAGTACAATACCTCATGTGGTGGTTCGTTCATCATCCTATGAAAAGATGAATGCAACTCTCAATGAAACCAGGTGGTTCTTCCATCATTCAAGAGGGACGTCATTTATGGTCATCTGGTATGGACTATAAGTATACACATCCGATAAGGATGATGAGTTTGGAAGTCCGGTATGGACGTTGCGTATGGGCGGCTGACATAGACGTATCGTATAGACGTCCGAAGACCGATGTAGGGTGACTAAGGTTCGATAGTGCCTTGGTGAGGTTCAAGAGGTCCTAAAGCTTTCTTTCAGTATGATTTCGTACGGTTGATGCGTGATTTATGTTTAAATAAACTACGTCAGGTTTTACATTTATAAAACCCTAACTACCTCGACTATTCCTACGCACTAAAGAGCAATGTACCCTATCGTGTATAGTGTAGTGATTGGTAAGTACGGGTGTCGACCCTAAGAACGTTTTGTATTCTCTAATTGTTTGATTGAAATATTGATCTACCTAAGAAAGCAGTAAAGAAAGCATTTTGAGTTTTGTAATTGTCTTTAATGCACCTAACATGTCTAAAGGAAATTGGTATAGTGGCAAACAACTAAGAAGATTAACGCATTTACTTAGATATATATTATAAGTTCAATTATTATGATCTCAAGTTCAATGTCTTATTATAATCTTAAAGGAGGTCTAATTTCATCAGGCTTAAAATCACATCCTTGCCTGACCTATGACTCCTGAGTGGAATGGACTCGCAAAGAGAATTAACCTATTCTCAGTTCACACTCATTAAGATTTTCCTACTAACCTATGCGATATGCTTCTAGTGTTTTCCATCGACTCTAATTCAGTCTGTGCCTATTACTACAACCAGACAAGTTATAGTAAAAACTTACACCTAAGAAGGGTGTAAGGGGGTCAATGTTGCAAACACCTCACATTAACAGGTTGGTACCTATTAACATGGCTCGCGCTCATAACTAAGTATTTATTACTAAGGGTCGCCTAATGGGCATAGGTCAAACAAATACTAGGATTGGTCATCCTGCAGTTAATTGTGAACGCTAGGATTTAGACGGTCACTTAATACCTAGTACACACTCAACCTCATATCAAAACCTAGTAGGGAATTCAAGGATCTATAAGCACACTACATAAATTATCCACTAAAAGTGCAATCAAACAATAGGATCAACAATAACTGAATGGATAATAAATAAATTAAATGCCGAAGAACAAATAATAAAGCATAATAAATAACATAATGTCAACAATTTAGATCTTGATCAGATTAATCAAAATAACTAAATTAAATTAACCATAAAAAGTTGAAGTATGAATACAAATCGTGTTAGATTAGTTCTCCCGATCCTATAGTCGAATACCATGACAAACCCCGAAGGGTTTGCCCTATACCACTGTCGAAACCCTTCTTCTTGTTGCCTACTCCGAACCCTCGAACTAAAAGGAATACCCAGTTATGTTTCCAGCAGCTTGTATATATAGTAAAATAAAAGCTTGGAACATGCACAAAATTGCCCCCTCATCGTTCTTGTCGCAATAAAATAACTCCTTGAAACATCTTATGATTTCTACACTTTCAGTCCCTGGACTAGTCACTAGCTACAGCGTAATTATAGGTTCCAACTACGCCGTAGTTTTTCCAACGCATGTTTTCTTTATTAGCAAATAATAACTACGGCGTAGTTCCTACGACTACGCTATAGTTGTGACATCATCATAATCCTTCTCCAACAATGATTAAAACGTAGTTAATGTGTCGAACTATGTCGTAGTTTCCTCCTGAATGTGGTTTTTCTTGTTAATTGTCTTTTTTGCCATTTTCGCATCTTTTCTATTCCAATGCCTTAATTATATGAACCTAAAATATAAACGAATTAAGAACCATATTCTTATAAAAATAGTATAAAACAGGGAAATAAATGCAGGAATCTGATATATAAAAGTATTAAATATTTGATGTCATCAAATATCCTCTCACTTGACTTCTGCTTGCCCTTAAGTAGACCTTTTAAATAATTCTCAAAAAGATATCTTCCAAGTTATCCAGGATGATTTGAATTTAAAAATTACCAATGCTAGAAAATTCTAAACCGAGCACCTCACGAAAGGAAAAACAAATCACACTCATACTCCCACTAATCTATGTGTTTCATTTTTTATGATCACTCAACTACTCAGTCATAGCGAGTATTTTATTATAAGCTTGGCAATGATACTAATCTCTACCACTAGAGTCTAGATGCAACTGTTCAAAAAGACAAATGGGTTGACACAACACATAGGCTAATAGGATGAGTCATTCAATCTTTACCAATACCAATACTTCTGTAAAGGCAACAAAACCACAAATGCTCGTCCAAATCCATGAACAAGACACCTGTAATTGCTCAAATCTGTAACTCGAGTAAGCTAAAGGTTAGGATTAAGAATGTTTAAGGGTAGGAATAGACATGGGAAAACATTTATAGTTGGTGTAAATTAAAAAATTAACAAACAAATAGTTCCTAAGTCCACAATCTCCCCGTCACTAGTCGCATTCAATCCCATAAGTAAAATCCAAAGGTCAAAAGTTAAGGGGTCTTCAATAATACACGAGTTATTGCGTATGAAATGTAGTGTAATGCCTCATAATCTCCATAAACTAGGCAAGAAAGACACATTTACTAGACCTTCATCATCAATGAACAAAAAAATTATGTGCTATTTTTTTAAAAAAAATTTGGGCAAATTTAGCACATACTTTAATCGAATAAGCTTTATAATCACTCATTTCTATCTCCCTTCCCCTCACTTGAGATGTACAATGCCCTCATTGTACAAACGTAAACTTAAATAGAAAGGAGAGATAGAAATGACACGTGTTTATAAATGCTACCCGTTTACATACATCAAAACGGATATGTCAAGACATCGCCAGTTGCACAAGGCGGTAATACTACCACTATACTATATGACATATAAGCTGATTTATAATTTACGATCCGCTATAAACAAACTAATACTAATAACCACTTGCTTGCATTCCCTTTATTATGTTTTTTATGCAAGACAAGGATACAAATGAAATAAACATTACAAACACATATATACAAAAGCATCCCCCCACTTGAGATCAACTATCTTTTAAATCTGAATTTCTTCGCATACCCTCTATCCTTACCCGCGACTTTCATAGTGGAACCAAAATAAACCAACAACACCCTGACGATGGACTAAAGAAACTACAGGGTAGGCTAGGCGATTGGTGTAACAAAACAAACATATAAGGGGTTTAACAAAATTGAAAGGAATGGCTCAGCAGGTTGTACTAGGGGTATCTTGCACTAAAGAAGAGTGCAACAAAGGGTTTCACATAGGGGATTGACTTATCAGTGTGAAAAGCCAATATACAAAATACATAATATAAACATATAGGCTATTCAGGTTAATCTTAAAATTTGCCTTTTATCCTAGCTACACTGATTACACTAAGTTACCTTAGTGTAATGCTCATTTTGGTGGTCTCGATAAGATATACCAAGCCAAGTTCTAAAGTCTACTACAACTACCGACACACTCATTTTTATGAAATTTATGTATAAGAGGAAAATGGAAAGACTTATCCTCACACAATGGAATTATAAGGGTAGGTGTGCTCAGTTAAGTTTTAACTAGTTAAGTAATGAAAAACATGTTAAAATTTTAGAATTGAAACATTTTTCAGTAAAAACTAGAAAAATAATGGCAAGTATAATCAAATTGGTGTCTATTTCTAATCCCTTCCACCCATTTGAGTCAAACTAAGCATATAATTTAAAAATATAAGGGTTAAAAATTGAACAGAAGTTTTCCCCTGGATTTGCTCGGTATGATAAGAGACAACATGCTCCAAGACATGCTCCAAGTCTGCTTCCTCGAGCAACATCCATAATCATGAACAACTCATCATCATCATCTCTTAAGCACCCAACTAGTTCGTCTTGAAAGGCTTCCTTGCAGCTAATAACAATCCTAGCACCACTCCACGTGCATTAACCTGTGTGGCTACAAGAAAGACTAATACCAAAGCATAAATCTGAATAAAAACACCATAGCACAGAATGTACAAAAGAACAATACAATACATGAAATCAAACCTAACTCACTTTTGTAAGAATCATGGTTGCATTTAGCGTATGCAACAAGCCTTTTAAACAACTCGGTGGCCCGAGTGGACGAGTGAAGTCTCATGAGGGTCTCTAGGGAACATACCCACAAAGTTCATTGATTGATTATACACAGTTTTGTAAAATTTCTGATTATTTTGAAAACTAATTTTTATTGCAGGAGTGAACTACGGCGTAGTCCAAGGGTGGAACTACGCCGTAGTTAAGTGAAAACATAAAACCTTTTTAAATTTACCAGGCCAACTACGGCGTAGTCCAAGGGCAGAACTACGCCGTAGTTACTGTTGGAAATCGTTATCTAAAATAACCTAATATTATACGAGCTACGCAACGGAAATAAACTCATATAACACTTATAATTAACATAAAACATAAAACGAAAAACATACCGAATAGCAATCAAGCTACGTGAAAAATCGAAGCTTCTTCTACATACGCGTATGTATCTATAAATACCATGCGACCCCGAAACCTTCCAAGTTACTAAAATAAGTAACCTCTACGTGTATCCACACTACACGTTAACCAATACTACCCGAATGCTAGTTCCACGAACCAATGTACGAAGAATATAAGAAGTAATCGAAAAAACCAAAACCCTAAAGGTTGTTTGTTTCGTTCGACTTACACAAGAGAAGAAGAATGGATGGATGGAATATCATAATGAGGTTTAGGGATCCTCTATATATAGTGTTAGGATTAGGGTTACATAGCTTTGGGAAAAAGCTACCTAATCTTGACACTTTTGGTCCTTCCTTTTTCTTTCACCATAACCGGCCCCAAAGTACCAAACACACCTTTGGTGTTGACTTTTTGACTTTTCTAATATTTATGTATAATTACTTTTAATTACACATTTATTAAAAAGCCTTATAATTAATTATTCGTAACCGAACTAATTAACGACCGTTAGTATTCTATCGTTGGAATATTAATATATATATATATATAATAAATATACACTTATATTGTTATATACATTAATCGAGTATTAATACATATATAATAAATATACACTTATATTATTATATATATACCAATTGTTGATCCCTCTTCAATGGATCTTGAATTTCTTAACTTGTGTAAGGTTTAGTTATGCAAGATAAATCCTACACAACTTATGATAGAAACTTTGATTGATAATACTAAAGATTATGCGGAATCTAATCTTTAATATAAGAATAATTCTTCAATGAAACAATAATTCTAATAAACACACAAATTAACAAACAAAAGCTTCAATATATTAATACGAATACTCTAACTAGTATTAGAGTTACAAAACCTTGAAGCTATGACAATTCTATGAATGACTCGTTTTGATACATGATACATTGAACTTTATACCCTAGGATCTCCTTTTATACACCAAGGAGTCCTAGTCGATTTACAATATATTACAAAAACTTAGAATATTCTTAAAGATCTATTCTATAAATAACAATCCTTATCAACTAAGTAATCTTGATCTTTAAGCAATCTTTATCTTCTCTGAGCAGTCTTTATCCTTTTAGTAGTTGTAATCTTTCAGCAGTTGTAACTTTGTACCAGCAGCATTAACTCTGAACACTAGCAATAGTAACTTATACACCAGCAACATTAACTGTGTACAAGCAGTAGTAACTACTTAGAATATTTTCTTCAATCTTCACCAGCAGTACTAACTTTACTCTAGCAGTACTAACATATACTAGTAGTACTAAGTTACACTACTAGTAGTAACTAGCAGTAGTAACTTACACTAGCAGTAGAAACTAGCAGTACTAACTACTTAGCACATTTTTTATTAAGATTACTAACAACACTAATTTATGCTTAGCAGTAGTAACTAATACCTTAGCAGCAGTAACTATAAGATCATCAAGAAGTCTTTTAATCCCAATAATCCTCCCTTAAACTTGATATTTATCTTCAAAATCATCAAGTTTCTTCATTAAAATCTTCATCAATCACCATGAGGATGCTTCCAAACACTTCAATGATTCTTGAGTTGCTTTGTGATGAGCTTAAGAAGCTGATAACACATTTCATTCAAATGATCAGCTTGCAGCTTCTTATTCAGCATATATGTGATTGTAGCAGGTGTAAGGGGATATCTCTTCTCTACCAACATAAAGACATGCAGATTTTGAAACCTCACAAAGTGTACTCCACAGGAATCAAATAGCTTCCAAACCAACACTTTGCTTTCCCGTAGATTCCTCCACGCCACATCTTCTATATGATGTTCAAACATTGTCTTTAGATCACCCCATATTCACTCTCTCATAGCCCTCCTCTGGCCTTGTATACCCATGCTTAGCTTTAACCAATTTCCACAGAGTTTCCAAATCTTCCCTGTCAAAGCTTCTAAGCATCTGAATAAAGGTGAGTAACGCCTGACTTCCATCAGCTTTTTATAATTTGATAGTAGCCGATCTTTTCTTCTTTAACAATCTTCTAGTCAATAATGCTTAGAGGTTTAGTGGCTAAAGGTATAGCATCAACTGCTACTTCCTCTTCATCAGGAACAATTTTCATGAGCTCTTTCATCTTAGCTGCTTCCTGATCATCATCCACCTTCTGCTTCTTTGCATTCTCTTGTTCTAGCTCATCTCCTGCTCTTTTTGAACTGCTTTCTTCCATTACTTCTGCTTTCTTGGAACTTTCTTCCATTTTAGTGCCTTCCACCAACTCTGTTCTGAAGTCAACAAAGGTGTTTACCCTCTTGAAAGCTTTGTCAAATAATTCTTGAATATTGGCAAAGGACTTGTTCTTTAAGTCTTTGGTCTTCCATCCTACCATATTCTTCCGGTAAGTACACATAATACTCTTTTGTTGAGCTCTTGTAGGTGGTCTATTTCTCATTTCTTCTGCTCTTTTAGCAGCAAAGTGCTTCTTTCTTTTCTCTAAAAATTATACAAACAAAGTAGACTTCCCTTTAATTGTCAACTCCTGTTGTTCTTGTGCCTGCAATCTTTCAGCCAGTTGATAGTCAGCATCTATCTTTGCTTGAATGTCATCCCAAGCAATGTTGGCTTCTTCTACTTGTTGAGCTTTCTCCCTTGCAAGCCTATCTTCTTCATCAAACTTTTCTTGTATCCTTAAAGCTTCTTCTTTATTAAACTTAATCTAATCTTTCTTCTTCAAGGGCTTCTCTGGTTCTATCATCTTTGCTTTACCCTTATCCTTTGAACCTTGACCCTTAACCTGTGATGGTAGTTGTAAAGATATTGTTGGAGTTGATTCACTTGGCTCTTGCATAACAACCCCTTTTGTCTTGGGTCTTGCACTCTTCAACTCTGCCAGTGTTTGAGCCAAAGTAAGTTCAACATTAGTTATTGTAGCAACACTAACTGGAATTGTAACAACATCAGTCACAACAACTGCTTCCTCAACAATATTTCTCTTCTCATCAGCTTTATCAGTAACTTCACTTTTAACAACCACCTCATCACCATCTAAGTTATTTACCTCGAACATATCTTTATCTCTATACCTCCCTTGAGTTTCATTAACTAATGTAATCTCTGCATCTTTATCAATGTCATCAATTTTCCTCCCCTATTTGGATGCATCCTCCTGATCACCCAAACTAGCTTCTTTAGAGGAAACTACTCTTGCAGATCTACCAACCTTGTATAATCTTTTGAGCTTATGAGTTCTTGACCCTCCTTTCTTCTCTAACTTCTTGACTCTCTTCTTTAAACTTGTAATCTCCTGACCTTGAGCAGTCTTTGTGTTCTCCAGGTCAAGCACTCTTTGTTGTTGTTTGGTACAAAAATCCATCAATTCCTTAAGTTTCACACTAGGCGCCTCAGTGACAGCCTCATCTGCTACATTTGTAGGATCACTAGGAACGCTAGACTGAGGTACCTGAGTGTCCTTGTCCTTAGGCCTTCTTGATTTTTGTTTCCTCTAGGGTTGAAATGATGATGGGTGTATGATGAGGATCAATTGGCATTGCTGAACCTTCACCCATTTCTTCTTGAGATTGAACCACCATGGTTGGAAATAATGGTGTTACTCTACTAGAAAAGTCTTTTCTTTGCCTTCTCATGTTAGCAAAAATCTTCTTTATGTGTGAGGGTGCAATATAAATCTTGTTGTGAGTTGCCATCCCTTCTAGTTGATTATTCAACAAGACTTGTACAAATTTGGATACTTCAAGAATTTGACAGCTTTCTAGTTCTTCACGCATTGTTTTTAAAAATCTAATTGGAAATGGTTGAACTTTAGTTTGTAGCTAGGCAGATAATTGCAGAGGCCATAGTGTCACTAAATTCATTCCATGCAGTAGTCTTAGCACTTAGGCATTGCAAAATAGTATGGATAAGAAATTTCCATTGGGGAGAGAAGAATGCCTTATAGAAAGTAAGCTTCTGTGAAAGTTTTTCATACCTCATGAGTGTAAGCTGTTCAAAAATTGTAGCATTTGGCAGACAATCAATACCATCAGCATCTTCCAGTTGAAGATCTCTTCTTACAGTTGCTTCAGTTATGATGATCTTCTTTCCATCCACTAGGGCTTGTAACAGCTGTTCCCCATTGACCGTTTTCACTTTGACAGTGGCCCAAAATTATTCAATACACGAAGTATATATAGTGGGATTAATGGTTAAAGCATACTTTATGGTGTGTGCATTTAGAAAATCAATAATTTGTTCAAACCCCTCACTTTTAGCGGGTTTAGCCAAAAACGCGACTAAATTGTGAGTATCAGCAAACTGTAGGGTCGTCATTGTGTTGGGTTTTGATTATAAATAATAAAATTGAGTTAGGGTTTATGATTAGAGAGTATATAATCAAAGTATTTATGAAACTACCCTCAACAACATTAACGTTCACCAGCAGTTGTAAGTTATGCCTAGCAGCATTAACGTTTAACAGCAGTAGTAAGTTTATGCCTAGCAGCATTAACTTTCCCCAACAACAGTAAGTTTATGCCTAGCAGCATTAACTTTCCCCCGCAGCTGTAAGTTTATTCCTAGCAGCATTAACTTTGAATCACCAGCATTAACTCCAATTCCATTCTAATCAGCTTTTCCATAATCAAAGTAACATTTTAGCTCACAAAAACTCTCTGTCTGTTTTTGATTTCTCTCAATTCTTTTTACTCACAATTCTCTCTTTCTGTTTTTAAACAACTCTCTTTCTGTTTTTCAACTCACAAATTCTCTCAATTCTATTACTCACCAAATCACTCTTTCTGTTTTTATTCTCACCAACTCTCTCAATTCTTTTACTCACAATTTTCATAATGTTAATTATACCAGCAGTATTAAGTATAACTAACAGCATTAACTTAGCAGTATTAAGTATAACTAACAGCATTAACTTAGCAGTATTAAGTATAACTAGCAGCACTAATTATACTTAACAACAGAAAATTTTAATGACATGAATAACAGTACTAATTCATACAAAACTCTACAAAAACATAAAGACATAAAATATTTTAAGGATTTAGCATTCTAATACTAGCAATTAAATATTAAAACCTACTTACATCAAAAGCTTTTGTAAGTAAATCTTCAGCATTCTTGTCAGTATAGATTTTAACCATTTGAATCAACATCTTTTCATTGCAATCCCTAATAAAGTGATGTAAAAACAAGATTTTTAATTATGCAAATAGTACTATTATTATCAATAAAGATTTTGGTATGCAAGAAATTATACCTATAATCCAGTAATTGATTCTGAATCTAAAGCACTTGTCCATAGCAACTTGAAGCAGCTACATATTCAGCTTCTATTGTAGAATTTGCAACCATAGTCTGTTTCTTGCATTGCCATGATATTAATCTACTTCCAAGGAATTGACAACCTCCGGTTGTAAATTTCCTATCCAAGCTTGCTCCAGCATAATCACTATTAGTGTATGCTACCAAATCAAAAGGAGAATCTTTTGGATACCAAATGCCCAATTTTGGTTGACCTTTTGAGTATTTTAAAATTCTTTTCACAGCATGAAGATGTGAAACCTTTGGATTGACTTGGTATCTAGCACAGGCACATACTACAAACATAATATCAGGTCTTGAAGAAGTAAGATACATCAATGAACCAATCATTGATCTATATAAATGAACATCCACTTCTTTACCATCTTCATCCTTGAGCAAAAGCTTTTGAGTTTCCATAGGTATGCTTGCTGTCTTGACATCAGTAAAACCAAATTTCTTCAAAATCTCAGTCACATACTTGTCTTGGCTTATAAAAATCCCATCTTCCTTTTGCTTTACTTACAGTCCTAAGAAGAATGTGAGTTTACCCATAGAGCTCATTTGAAACTTTTTATGCATAATCTTCTCAAATTCAGTGCATAATGACTTCTTTGTAGAACCAAAAATGATATCATCTACATATACTTGAACTAACAGAATATCACCTTTGTCCCTTCTGATAAACAAAGTTTTGTCTATCTTTCCTCTTTGAAACCCATTGTCCAACAAATAAGTTGACAAGGTTTCATACCAAGCTCTTGGAGCTTGATGCATTCCTTAATGGGGGCCTTATCTACTTGTATAGCTCCTGTCACGAAAGTCTGGATCTTCAAATCCTGGTGGTTGACAAACATAGACTTCCTCTTCAATCTTACCATAAATAAAAGCACTCTTGACATCCATCTGGTACACCACAAAGTCTTTAAATGAGGCATAGGCTAAGAAAAGCCTAATTGCTTCAATTCTGCAACCAGGCAAAGAACTTCAACATAGTCAATCCTTCTTCTGTGTGTACCCTTGAGCAACACCTTGCTTTGTTCTATACACAATGCCTCTTTCGTCCATTTTATTCCTGTAACCCATTTTTAGTGCCATAACTCCTTTTTCCATTAGGTAAATCCATGAGATGTCCAAACCTTTTGTAAATTTGAAATTGTAGAAGCACATCTTGCATATGCTTTCTATCCAGCTTGGATTCCTTCAATGCATGAATACTTTTTTGTGTTCTTCTTGTGATAAGAAAAGCAAGCAAATAAGCAATTTTAAATGTCTTTATGGTTTGTTCTTTGCTGAACTAAACTAAACAAACCATGTTCTTCCAATTCTTGTCATTCTTCTTGATTGAGTGCAGAAATCAAGTCTCCAATTATTTTTTCAAAATAGATGAATCTTGTGTATTCTTGTAATTGGAATATGACTGACTGACATAAATGTATCCAAATTGTTCATGTCAGCCTCTGCACCAACATCTTCATAATCATCTGAATACACAATATCTTCCCATTCAGGTATATTTGGATCATTTGGAAGTTCAATGCTTGTATTACTACTAACAGCATTAACTTTTATGCCAGCAGTATTAACAGTTGAACTAACAGTATTAACATTGTTAGTGTTGTTTCCATCACTAGTAGTATTAATATTGTTAGTGCAGTTAACACTATCATTCTTCTCTTTATCATTACTTGAATCACCCTCATTACTTGGATCACCACCTTCTTTTTCTGGTTCTTCAGTAACCTTCTTTTCATTATCTCCTGAAGGTTTGAATCCAGCATCAAGAGAACTCTTTGAACTTTGAGAGTTTTGTGGATCAGCAGTCCACAATGGTAGTAGAATGTAATCTTTGCCAGGTACTGTCTCCATTCTAGCTTTACCTGCATCATCACTTGCTTTTGTACCTGCATTACCATTAGACTGATTTCCTGTAACAACTGGCTTATAATTCATTGACATTGTTAGTGTATCAATATCAAAAAGCCAATCTGGTCCACTTCCTGCAATATTAGGTGTATTTTCACTAAATTAGACATATAGGTTCTCTTCAACTATCCTAGTTCTACTGTTGAATACTCTAAATGCTTTACTATTGATTAAGTACCCAACAAAGAATCCTTCATCAGCCTTACCATCAAACTTGCCTAAGTGATCTATGGTATTGAGAATTGTAACAAGACACCCAAATGGTCTCATAAAGCCTAAAGCTGGTTTTCTACCAAGAAAAAGTTCATAAGGGGTCTTGTTATGAGGCTTAGTTACTAATACCCTATTTTGCACATAGCAAGCAGTATTAACTGCTTCAGCCCAAAAAGTAGTAGGTAGCTTAGAATCAGCTAGCATTGTCCTAGCAGCCTCAATTAGTGTTCTATTTTTCCTCTTAGCTACTCTATTTTGTTGAGGAGTTCTAGCTACACTAAATTCTCTCTTAATACCTTTTCTCTCACAAAACTGATTCATCTCCTTATTCTTGAACTCAGTTTCATTGTCACACCTAATTACCTTAACCCTTTGATCTATTAGATTTTCTACTCCAGTTATAAAGGACTTAAGAATGCCACTAGTCTCATCCTTAGTAGCTAGAAAGAAAACCCAACTAAACCTACTATAATCATCTGTGACAACGCAATACAACTTTTTTCATTAAGCTTTTACAAATTTATGGACCAACAAATCCATGGCAACATCTGTACAAGAAGGCTGATTTGAACTTACTATTTGGACTCACAAGAAGCCTCTGTTTAATGCTTTCATATTTGACAAGCAACACAGGTTTGATTAATTTCAAAAAGTTTTGAAGGTAAACCTCTTACAAGATTTCCCTTAACCAGTTTATCAGAAGATTTTTGAAATTTATTTGTGTCCCACGCCTTCTATGGCCAAAAGGTAGATTCATCAGAATGTGGACTTTTGCCAAGAACAATTTTAGACCTCCTTTAGAACCAATATTCTGTTAAATCAACACTATACATATTGTTCATTCTAGTGGACTTTAAGTAAAACCATGACTTTCATCAGGTTAACTTAAGTTGGAGATAAAAAACCAATACATTAAGTGTCATTAAAAGAGAACACTATTCTTTTTGTCACACAATTTGAGAGACACTAAAGGAGGTAAACTTTAATTCTATTACAAAATACACATACTCAAATCTAAATAAGCAGTATTTTGATTTTACCTCTGCCGGTGATTTCCGTCCTTTAGAGTTACCATCTAAAGGCAACATATCCTCCAACAATTTTCTTCAAAATTAGTAAGATAGGACTGTTCCCTATCATGTGCCTTGAGGCATCCACTTTCAATCACTTCTTGGACCTGTAAAATCTATTTGTTAGATTGCCCTGCACATGTTGGTAAAAAATTATTTATTCTTTTTGGGACCCAGTGATCACTAATTGGAAGCTACCTTGTGCTCAATATATCAAACCTTTTAAAATGGTTGATGCATTGTTGTGTTTAGAAACATGGTCTAATACTTTAGTCTTTGGTTTCCAAACCCAACAAGCTGAGGCCTTAACAACATTAACCTGGTTTCCCTTAACATCACTAAGTACTGCTTTTGGCCTAGCAGCATTAACTACAGCTTTTGGCCTAGCAGTATTAACATTCTTACCACTAACAGTATTAACCATCTTATGAAAATTACTGTTTTTAGTTGCTGTTTTTTTTGTTAATGGGCCTTCTAACAGTTGAATGTGCTTTATTAAAAACATTTGTCATTGCACTATTTACCGTTGATCTTGGTTGAACAGTATTAACTAGTGTAGTAGTAGTAAGTGATACTAGACCAGACCTCATTAATACTGCTTTTGGAAACATGTTCCTTTTAGGACTGGGGTGAGACATTCTTGAAAAAATCTAATGATTCACCCTTTGAGTATAGTTCCATACTTGTTTTCCATCCTTTTAATTATAAACTGTCTTGATGCTATCACTAATCATATTGTAGGTGATCCAAAACATTCCACATACATAGCAAGCTTTGTTAATCAGCCTCAAATTACTTCCTAATCTTGAGACATCATATTAATCCAGTTTTCTTTGGTTTCTCTAGGAAAGTGTGTTATGCCTATTTTGATGCCTTGTTTAACATTGTTTCCTAGGAGTTTATTACTTGCCCTCTTTAAATTTAACAAACCTAATTAGAAACGAGGTTTAACTATTTTCTTTTTGAATGCTTAGCTTGAGGCATATCTTCTTCCTCACGTATTAACACCTAATCCTTAATAGTTGGAGCACTATTTATTCTTCTTAGCCTGCCTTATGCTTGTCTTTGCACTAACCTTTGCTTCACTAGTCCTCAACTACAGGCGTTCTTAACTGTAGGCTCACTAACTATAGTTCATATCACAAACTCTTCTAGACCAGCGTGGAGAATGAAAAATCAAGTATTTTAGAGGCATAAAAGTTTCCTGTATAGAGGGAGGTTGAATAGCATTACCAAATCCATTTGCACTTATCAACAATCTTAACAGTCTATTAGTTTGCTTAAGCTTTTTTAGATGAATTTCTCAATTTTTTCTCTACCGTATCTTGAATTTTATCTTTTTGTTTTTGAGCCACTTCCAACTTTCTCCTAAGCTCTGTAATGGCTACTTCTTTTAAATAAATCTCACGTTTTAAATGCTTGATATCTTCTTTATAAACAGACTCATTTTTCTTATAAACTAGAAGTCTTGCTTCTACAGACTTTAAACCTATTTTATAAGTAATAGCATTTACTTAGATTGTCTTAAGTCCTTTTAACATATGTTCATTTTGTTCTTTAAAGATTTATTAACATTTTCCAAATAAGATTGATGAAACAATTGAATCAATAGATACCTTAGAGTTTTTAAAACTTGTAAAAGAGTCAAGCCAAGAGTGCAAAGTAGATTGGACCTCTTCTAATTAGATCACATCCCAAACATAAATCACCAAGACCATCACATGAGATCAAAGCATTGGAAGTAGTTGTCTCCACTAGCACAGCCCTTCTTGTGTTCTCCCTATTCCTATTTTCTTAGTTCCTTAGAGCTATGCATTCTCTTGCAAAGTGTCCCTTTTTGTGCAGTTATAACACTCCACCTTGGATTTATCAAACCTAAAGGTTTCAGTACCATTCACAGTAAGCTTTCTTCCAGTGTTCTTTAAGAATCTCCTTGCCCTCATTGTTAGCATAGCCATCTGCCACCTTAAGTCCATCTCTTTTAAATCATTAGGATTAATTTGTTGCAAGTCCTCATTGTCAAGTTGTGGACTATTTGGTTGACTTGCAAAGAAAGCACAGATAACAGCATCACTTAAGTTATCAATTGTTGTTGAGTTACATTATATCTTGAGTGCTAGCATTTTAAACACAAAACATGAGCAGTTTATTAAACTGCTCTATTTGTACTGCTGGTGCAATGTTTGAGGACACAAAGGCTAACGTTTGTGTTGTGTTTGTTGTTTGATATTGATGTCCCTTTGACCGCATGGTTCATAGAATTTAGGTTTATAAAGATCATCCAAGCTTAGTGTATCTAATCTCAGGCTTGTTCCTCTACACAATGGTATGTGTGTTCCATTCTGGTGACATACTTCTTAAGAACTTCTGATTCACATCTTCTTGTGAGATACTTTCACCATGAATCTCCAACTGAATGATAAGCTTTTAAAGCCTATCAAAGGTTTGATCTAATACCTCTGAGCTAGATGCATCAAAATTTTCATACTACTGCTTTAGAAGATTCCTCTAAGTCTTTTTAGTAGCAGCATTCCCTCCAAACCTTTCACAAAGCCTTTATCCAATGACTTAGCATCTTTGATGGAGTTAAAATTCAATTGATGTTCATTAGGATGCAAAAAATAAAGAGCTACTTGCGCTTCATAATTCAAACCTCCTTAAAATGCCTTTTCTTCAGCAGTTGAAGGAACAATTGTAGTCTCAATACCTTTAACAACTTTGTACTGGAGGAGCATTCCATTCTCTATGACTTCCCATAGAGAATAATCAATCATCTGGATGTACTGTTCCATCCTCATTCATCCAAAGCTCTAGCTCACTTGGTTTGAGCCATTAGGTACTTTTGATGGCACATGGGCCAACCATATTTATTGAGTCTGATCATGCCCTACTTTTCTTAGCAAAGTTTCTCAAAGCAACAAGCTCTGATACCACTTATTGATCCCACTTGAATGGATCTTGAATTCCTTAGCTTGTGTAAGGTTTAGTTATGCAAGATAAATCCCACATAACTTATGATAGAAACTTTATTTGATAATACTAAAGATTATGCGGAATCTAATCTTTAATATAAGAAGAATTCTTCAATGAAACAGTAATTCTAATAAACACACAAATTAACAAACAAAAGCTTCAATATATTAATACGAATACTCTAACTAGTATTAGGGTTACAAAACCTTGAAGCTATGACAATTCTATGAATGTACACGTTTGTATACATGATACCTCAATGAACTCTATACCTAGGATGTTCTTTTATACACCAGGAGTCCCTATCGAATTACAATATATTAAAAAAACTTAGAATATTCTTAAACATCTATTCTATAAATAACAATCCTTATCAACTAAGTAATCTTGATCTTTAAGCAATCTTTATCTTCTCTGAGCAGTCTTTATCCTTTTAGTAGTTGTAATCTTTCAGCAGTTGTAACTTTGTACCAACAGCATTAACTCTGAACACTAGCAATAGTAACTTATACACCAGCAGCATTAACTGTGTACAAGCAGTAGTAACTACTTAGAATATTTTCTTCAATCTTCACCAGCAGTACTAACTTTACTCTAGCAATACTAACATATACTAGTAGTACAAAGTTACACTACCAGTAGTAACTAGCAGTAGTAATATACACTAGCAGTAGTAACTTACACTAGCAGTACTAACTACTTAGCATATTTTTCATTAAGATTACTAACATCACTAATTTATGCTTAGCAGCAGTAACTAATACCTTACCAGCAGTAACTCTAAGATCATCAAGAAGTTTTTAATCCCAACACCAATAGAGTGATATCTAAGTGTATATGTGTGTGACCGTCGTAGGCTCATGTCACACCCCTAAAATATTAGAGTATAATGGCAACCGAGGGAGTGTGACTTCACGATTATCATACTTCTAAGCAATACAAAACGACCTTTATATGAGACGTTTTAAGAAATCGGATCACTTGAATTAGGAAATAATAAATTGTTTAAACATTCAGTGGAAGCATAAAATAGATAATACGACATTGTTTTAAATAGTACAAGCGATCTTCAGATAACAGGAAAATAACTGCAATGCATGAGTCTTCATATAGCATCTTCGTTCTTAAATACCTGAGAAAACATTGCTAAAGTGTCCACATAATGTTGGTGAGTTCATAAGGTTTGTTAGCAGAAAGAATGTAGTGTTTGTAATCCAAGATTTCATCCACATATGACAATATAAACAGAATACAAAGACGATATAAATAGCATTACTATTGTCAAAGCTCAAGAACCGGAAAGCATTAACATAAACCAACAATAAATAAAGCCTCCCCCCTAATGCAGTGTCAAACCGGGACAACCCGAATTCTGACTCAAAAGAACTGTGTTTGCCTACAAAGTCATCCCAAGACAAACAGGGATGTCAATCCCGATAGATCTATCCATAACATTTGCGCTCAACAAAGATTGACGCTTCATGATAAAATCGGAGCAAATAGCCATCTTGGTTAAATCGGGACTTTAGACCCAATCAGTAATGAGTAATTGTACTTTGTATTCACACGTTAAAATAAGCAATGTTCTCACCCAAAAGATGATTTTAAAAACAGTAGATAGGGCTATGAAAACTCACCTTGTCAGGGGTTTAATAATCGTCCATAACTGACATTGGTTCATTGCACTGACACAAGTAACCTTCAGTCAAACACCTAAATAATTATGACAGAGTCTGAGTTTACATTCTAAAGCTTAATGTATGCAATGAATTATGCAGGTGGTAAGAAGGCATGGTCGTTTATGAGTTAACGTTTTACGTTTTCAAAGTGTCGATTAAACCGTTGGTTCTAGGGACGGCTTTACATTTATAAGTTTCTATACAAGAATCTATACTATCACGCGTCGCGATTTATCTTCAAAAGTTCACGTGAATTTTCTAAGAAAATATAAACATTATTTGTAAGTTATTAAGTACATATATTTTCTCATTGCGTTTATTTATTTAAATCTTTGGCGTTGATTAATTTGTGTATTTATCGAATTTATATGTCACGGTTCGCTCAACTCGCTTAAGTCTCTTATCAAAAAATATATTTTTAATCCCTTGACTTTCCAAATAATAATATATTTAATATATATTTTATATTCTTTTATTCTCGTAACTTTCCATATTTAAACCCGAATAGATTTTAAAATATTTTTAGCGTTAAATACATTTTTATAAACTGTGTTAAATTTATTTATTCTTTTAAAACTCAACCTCCGTTCGTGTTACACATTTAAGTCATAAGAAAATGTTATTTAGATTTCTCCGCTTAACGCACTAATCATTTGCTTGTTAAAAAAAAGATTCTAACCCATTAGGATTCGGTTGGAACATTTTCGAGAGCTCAAAAACATGTAAGTTCGACCACTTATTACTTTCAAATTTCAATGGAAAAATAAATATTTAAGCTGTATAAGGAATCCCATGTTCTATACTCTACTAAATCATACATGTGCCTACACTCTTTTCATTTTCTGTTTTTCTCTCTGCTTACCCCGACGTCGCCCACAAGTGGGCGTCATACCCACTTGTTTTGTTTCTATCCTTCTATACATTTATGTATAAAGCACATCTCCCTTTTTCTTTCTTTTTGCTGCACCAACCGATCGCAAACAACAAGTGGTTTTGACAGCCACTGGTTGTAGGTGTCCTTCCTGTTCTCACACCACGCAACTGCCTTAACATTTATATCCTCATGGTTTTTCCCTTTTCACAACATGGATTATTATATGTATGTAATAGAGTACACGTTTTATTTCTTTCCTTTTTTCCCTTTTGCCTGCCCAACCACACAACGACAGTGATTTGTATAGTAGTATGTACTTCTGCGCAGCAAAAATTGCGTGTCCGGTTGATGCCTGGATGTTACGGGTACGGGGTCTCTCTTACTTTTTCGTATTCTATTTCTTCCACAACGAAACTCGCAATATATATGTAATGGAGTACTACTTTATTTCATGCTCACGACCTACATGGCTAGCAACAAGGAAGCATAGTCTCGAGTTACAAGGGCGAATTTATGTACGCTAAAACAGACGTAATCGTGGCTGTTATGGCTACGTCTCCTTGCAACGTAACAACCATGATAAGGTGGTACCCTCTCACGACTTAGTGGTACGTCTCATGTGTTATTCGAGTCAAAGGTTTACGAGGTATGGTACGAATCAACGAGCACGATGTGCTCATTTTTACTAGGGTCATGACCGCACCCAAAGTGGACAAATGGCTTTCACTGCGTTCAACTTGGGTTACATGGTCATCCAACCCATGTCATAGGTCGAGTTACCTATCATAAGTCCTTCATATATCACGTGTATCCTGGCGTTTGCTTGACCTAGTGAGCGAAGTGTATTTTATGTGCGTGTTTTAGGTTAAACGAATCCTTCTTGGGTCGTCTATCCGTTTTCATGCATGTTAGATCGTTATTTTATGTGTGCAACCCCCGTGGTTTGCTATTCGTTTTTAACACATACATCGTTTACAAGTTCATTATACGTTGGTATGTTATGCAATGTCACGACTAATCCTTTGCACGCGTACGCATGTACTAGTCACACATGGGTTTTACGTCGCGTGTTAGTCAACCAAGGTTGAGGCTTTAGCCAAGACTAAACGTGTTTTGGTTTAGGTAGTGTGTTATACTACAAGAAAAATGATATAGTTACTGCGAGGTGACTTACCCAATACGAGCTTTTCAAGTGATGATGAGGAGAAACGGTGATGAGAAATGGGTCGACCTCCCTTGGCTTCCACATGTTCCAACCCGACGTCTTAAGGTCATGAATGCAATAAAAACAAAAACCTAACTCTTACCGATTTGTGTAATCTTTGTTTTCAAATTTTAGTTGTGATAGAAGATCTCGTGCATGGTGCCTTATTTATATGCAAGGTGATACTAGTTCTTTGAGACCATGCATGTGAATGACACTATTTACACTCTATTTGGTGTAACTGATACTATTGTTTTATGAATCCCTTTATAATATGTTAAAGAAGAGATACTATTTGATGAATTGTAATTGAAATGAAATTGTAACAAGACGTAGTATTTGAATAATTTCCAAAGGTGTAGGACCTTAGATGTAAGAATGAAATGATGTTGTTAGCTCATTTATTTTGAATTCCTTTCTACTGATTGACCTAGATAGTATTTTTGCATTCATTAGAGTTTTGAGAAATAGAAACGTCAATTTATATTGTATGGTTTATATAAATTCTAAATATATTGGCTCATTATATTTTATTTATTGAAGTATGAACGGTTCATAAATCATATAAGTCGATCGACCTTTGCTTTGCGCGGCTAAAAATAAATATGATTTTTATTGTTACGCAGATCCTAAGAGTACCCTTCATGATCCGTAAACAAAATGATGATTTATGCGCGTTATTATAACTCTTAACTAGCGCAAAATGAGTATGCCGCTAAGAAAGATGAACTCTTATTATGAAAAGTAACGAAACAATTGAAATAGACTTGCCGATACATACACAGTAGAAAGGAAAAAAGTTCTTAATTTTTCCAAGTGCTACCAGCGCACTGGTATTTTCCCGGCTGTATAAACATCCGTATGACACGAGCTTAAACCAACAAATCCCACTTGCGAATGGCAGTCATAAAATATAGCATACTAACATTGACGAATAGTCTAGCAACATCATTAATGCTCCTCCGAGAAATGCCTGAGTACGGTTTAGTAAACATCTCAACCATCTATGGTTCCAGTAAGACCTATCCTTATGTTTCAAATACAATGTTTAATAAGATATTGAACCAAAAAGTCATTCCAAATGTTTAACGATTCGTATTTCTCCGCATCTGTAAAGGATCTAGATAACCAACTACACTTTTGGGTGTTGACCGCTATAAGACATTGATCAACCCAACGAGGGGCCAGTAAGTATCTAACTCCTAAATACGTGGAGGAACAAATTATGTTTTGACTACAAGTGTCTGTCATGTATTTTAAAACAATTTTGAAAGTAGTTATCCTTAAACTACCTTTTTGACAGTAAAGCGTAGACAAAACCAAGAAATTGGCTAATCATACACGAACAAAACCTGCTTGCATCTTAAGTTTGAGGATAAACATAACTTTCACCATGTATGTAATGCACCCAATAACGTTGATCCATAAAGTGATTGACACTGGTAGGGTATCCAATATTCATCCTTATTGAATAACATGTGAAGTAGGTAGAATCATCTTTACATATTCTCCAGAGTATAACCAAACACTCACATTTATCTTATCTTAACAATATTCCCATATTGTTCACTGACAATGGACATGGTTTAGAATAAATAAATTTATTCAAGGATTTAAACATGCAAATATAGAACACGGTAGTATCAATGAAAACGATCATACCGCGTATGTCAATTCATTATTTAATACAACTGCTTACAGTTCCATTATCCAAATACCAAATAAGATCAGTGCATGACGATCCTAGTTAAATGTCTTATCTATAACAATCACATTAGTATAAAGGCATAAGTACCATGACAAATCAATCTAGGTCTTGATCCTTGTGGTACTTTAAGAGAAAACTTACTTCAAAAAATTCACAAATAGTAAGTTCTTTGATAATATGATAATGTTATTTTGTAGTCCACATTACTTTTCCATAAAAAAACATCCTAAGAGACAATCATCTCAATAGGCTTCCAAGATAAATAAAGCAGTCTTATTATTTTTAAGCGAATTATGTAACTATGCTTTTAAACTAAAAACATGTGTATCTAGCAACGTTGTCATTCAAGATGAAAAATTTGCTTCGACTAAGATTGAGTATCATCTCAATTAAAACAAACACTAGTGTATGCAACAACACTATGCTAAACTACCGTAAATTCAAAACACTTCTTTGATAATGTTTGGATATCACACAAACCCAAGGTTTGTTGATCATAATGATATTACTATGATTATCACAATTAATATTCATAGTACCTTCATTATTAATTCTAGGAATGAATTCCTAATTTAAACATTAATCAGAATGTTTAATATCTTTCAATTAGATTTCAATGTTGTCAAATCATCTTACACCCATGCAAATGATACAAATAATCACATATACAATATAATGTCCATAATGAATCTTTTAGTGGGACTTAAGGTTTCCATTCATGTGTTCAATCTCACCAAGTGAGACAGATTATTCGAGTTTCACTCAATGATATTTCATATTGCATTCAGACTTAATTCACTATATATGTATCAAACATATTATTCCAAGGTTGCATGTTTCATTTTCTAAAATTCTTACAAGAAACTTTATTTCAATCTAAGGGATAAAATCTTACTTAGATAAATAAATTGTTTCTAATATGTTCAACAACATAATTGATTTTAGAAAAGTAAAAACAAATTTACTCCCACTATTTTTCAGAAGTACTCATGAGATATCTTATTAATAATTAAAAATTAAATCCAACAAGTGATTTATTTAACAATTTAAACTTAAGATTATGTTCATTAAATGCGTGCTTTTAATCCATACTTAGATTCTAGCATTTTTGTATACTTTCTAAAGATTATATTGGACTCATAAAACCTTATTTGATTACATATCGTCCTCGCAAGGTAATCAATCAACAAAGAGTTCTTCAAATCTAATTTGTCATATTTCTTTCCAAGAAAACAAGTATGACAATCAAATCATCTTTATATATTTAAAGTTCATAAATGAGGAAGTTTTAATCATATTTAATTACTTATTACGAGTAAACACTTATGTCATTTGACGTGCAATAAATATCTATACAAAATATTGTCCTTATGAGTCTTATCTAAAAAGAAACTCATTCAAACCTCATCATCAAACCGATAGGTTAAAGATAAAATAAATCCAAAGAATAGATTCCCCTTTTGACAGCATCTTTTTCATTCATAGTTTTTGAGTTCATTAATTAAATCCAACATTTAATATAGCATCTTCTATGTTAGCCAGTTCACATATCCTCAAACTCAAAATCCTCACCATGTGATAAAGAAATATATCATGTGGTAATCCATGAGCGGATCTATGAACAATGATAATCATCATTCTAAAGGTTAAAAATTTCATGTCTAGCCTAGTAATTATGACAGTTTGCCGCTAGTGCGTTTAGAAGGTTTTTGATATCTTATTTTGAATAATTCAAGTACCTAACAATACTCCCCCTCCTTAGCAAACTTAGACTACCTAACTCGCTTCTTTAATTTGAGCCAATTCTCAAAAACATACATGATGACAACATAAACTATTCTCTCGGGTTGTAGAAATGGTATCTCAACTTTCCATAGGGAATCCACCAAATACACTTAATAAGTTTCTATGCATTTGTCACAAAAAATCTACCAAGGAGGATAATTACCAAATTTAGAACATCATCAAAACACAATGATTACTCATCTCATTTTATGACTAGACAATAAATTGTCTTAATTAACCTTTAAGGTAAAGTCCTTATTTGGTATATCCATGACATACTCAAATATCTAACCTTGATTTCTTTAGGAGTTAAATAAGTTAAGATCATCATGAATCAAAACAATATTAATATAGTTTGATTACCCTCGTTGGAAATACCAAAAAATTGTGGTATTCTAATAAGATTGATCTTATACTTTATGGCTTTTACTATTTTACCAACTTTAGTTAAAACGTAATGGTATCAATAGTATTACTAAGCCAATTGCATCCTCTTATAAGTCTTTGATCAAGTCAACGAATTAATGTGTATATACTAACAAGTAGACATAAACATCCAATACATTACTATTTGTTATAAGTCTTTGACCAAGCTAATGACTTCATGTACATGTCTTAACACGAAGACATAACAAGTTAACTATTTCTACTTTACGATTTTTAAGAACATAACACAAGTAGAGGACTTAATGAATATGTCATAAATAAGAAGACATAACACTTATTAAACGAAAGTAAAAAAGACACACAATTAATGGTCTCAAAAAGTAATTTTAAGTTAATTTCAAACTTCCATGTTTAATATATCTAAGAAATATAATCAAAGTAGCTTGCTTTTTAATCTTGACTATTCTCGTTAATCGGCACATACATTAAAGTGTTAGACAGAGTCCCTAGTAGAGAATAGTTTTCCTTACTTATGCAGTTAAGAAACACATTTAGTCATATTGTCTAAGTTTTTCCTATAACACAAATAAAGATTTCTCCCCCACTTGAGTAGGGTAAAACTTCTTTAATAAAACAACACCACACGTAGTTAGTTTGTTTGTATCGACAATATGGCAGTGTCAAGCTTATAGCTAGTGTATATAGAACCACTAAAAGCCCATCAATAAATAAGGAATCGAGGCATATATCAAAGATAACATTAAACGAAAGCGACATCTCAAAGGCAACAAGTTATCAAAGATAATATATGGTGATTCTTAATAAATGAAGATGTTTCACACTTGGAAAGTAATTTATTATGTCAAGTCACGCCAGAAATAAAGTAAGATGTCTATGAGGTAAAAAACTCATAACTCCCACTGAACTTGAGAACATTGCAAGTTTGTCCTATATTCATAAAATGCATTACTCCCACTAGATCGGACAACAGTGTGAGTGTTCCTTCACTAGTGAAAAGTAAGTAGCAATTTATGCATTTTTCCAATTTCTTGAGTATCTACTCATTATTTTTAATGTGCTTAGATATTCAAGGAAGTGTGTTCAAGTTCTAGCCATCTCAGTTATTTAATCAACTTGAAAAATTGGCATGCAATTCCACCTTTTATCCGCTCACTTTACCTCAAGAGTGTGTCGCGTCTCTTACTGTTTTAAGGAAACACTATAGACACGAGTTCTCTAGTTATTGCCTTTTCCAGTATTGTGGTGATATTTCCGTCTTCCAATCAAACCTCATAAATATGTATTGTTTACAACAAGATATTTTAATCTTGGTAGCTATAGACACAAGTTTTCTAGTTATCCAAGTTTCTTATTATGATTTAAAGATTTTAAAAACTAAATAAGGATATTGAAGCAATCTTGAAAGAATAAGAAGTCCAATTAACTTAGCTTGTAAGTTTGGTATGAGTTCGATTAGAATTTATGATAGTTCTTTCATTCCCATTATAACTTTTTCATAAGTAAAAGTATAGGAAATAGTCTTATTTTCCCAAGGAAAATAGACACGGTTTATCTTTCAACAAGTAAAGAATAAACCCTTGTTTACGGTATATGTTGCATTAATATATTAAAGGAACTTGCAAAGTTCATTTTTAGTATTTTTGATAATTCATCCCTTAAAAATTAACTACCCATGTTTATTATAAATACACAATTAATTTTAACAAGGGTCTAAGATCCAACTTGACATTCTACCATTAATGTAGTTGATCTACTAGAAATGATAAACTCAAAAGGTAATCCGCGGGAGATAATTGCCAACATGTGTAACTCTTAGCTTTTATGGGGCACAAGGCATTGTAATCCAGAATTACAATGTCAAGTAGCATGTTTAACCCCATCTTATGCCTCGGGTCGAATTTCTGAACAACCATACTCGATATAAGTCGTCCAATACAAAATAAGTAATTATACAGTCTTAGGTCTGCCATACGATTATTGTATTACCATTTTTTGCAATTCACCTAAGACTGTCTTAGAGTAAAAAACAAACTCAAGTGATTTCATACTTGGATGACAAATGACTTAATTTTAGGGTATATATTTGATAAATCAGGCGTTACTAAAATTGTGTATAAGAAAGCATGCATACAACCTTATAACACTAATATTTTAAAACCAATTTTGATTTAAAACTTTCTATAAATAGAAATCCCATAATTTTATAAACCACATGCCATTTATAAAATTAGGGTTGCCAATTTTACAATATTTCTAAGTATAAGTAAAGTTACTACGGATAAGGTTAATTCCACAAGGGAAATAATCAAACCCTAGTAACGATTACGACATACTTTAAATATTGTTAAAACGTTTATGTAAAATTGTTTATTCTTGCGTTGTTCCGTCGCGGGTTCCCTTTGTGGAAACCACTAACCCCATGCGTTATAGAGCATTGCAAGAAATAACAAGCTTACGTATATAGCAATACGATTTAGCAAAGTGTACATATCAGTATATATACAATAAGCATTTTAATCAGTGCTTTTAGTCCATATTAATTTTTGAAAAACGTTTTTGCACATTATATATATATATATATATAT
>BQNB010041430.1:0-46763 GCA_026074375.1 Tanacetum coccineum
ATATCTTGTGTTATTGATCTATGAAGTAACACGTCCCGGACCCTTATTCTGCTGCGACCCAATTTGGGGGTGTTACAGCAAATGGTTAACCCAACCATTTCCAAAGTCGATTGCATAAGCACGCAGCATATCCTCGAGAGTTTGAATGGTCCTCTCGCTTTGACCGTCTGTTTGTGGATGGTACGCAGTACTCATATCCAACTCCTACATATGTCATTTACACATCAATGCTACACTTTAAATTTTCTGGTTTTGAGCAGAATTTTATAATCACTTACACGTCCTAAACGTACCACTTAAATACTCCCATAATTCAAACCAAAATTCACCATGCTACATATATGTCCTATGAACCTCTCATAGCTCTCCCAAAACCATCACCCTCTTACATATACCCTTTTGAAATTCATTAATCCAAAGTGTCCAAAATTCGTCCAGAATCTGACCATCTAAAAGTATGGCACTATCTGACCATTTTAGTCCTCCTTTCATGCTTAGAAAAAATTCAGAGGTCACACACAATATATAAACTAACTTCCACATGATTTTTAGATTCTAACTAGTTGTCTAAGTATTTTTAGAAAAATCAAAATCAAAACTGAAATTCGTCACTGTGTTACACACTGATTTTGTAACGCCCTTTTGACCCACTTCCCGACCATAAAAACTTACGAGGCCAACTTTTCTGGAAAGTAGACTCTCTGAGGTTATCTCCAGTATGTTGTAAATTATTTATTTGATAATTTATGATTGAGTTATGCTCGTTACAAAACTGCCTAACTTTCTGCAGTGAATTAAACAATTAATTCGGGCGATCTAAACCCTAACGCATGATCAAAACACGTAACCCATTAAACTAATGATCAACCAATCATCATTAAACTATAACTTCCAGAAAATTAAAACCCTAATTTATAAGCCCTAATCCATCATACTTAGATTACAATAATTGAAAATTAATTAACTAGAATTACACAAAGATTAGAAATTACCTTAAAAGAAAACCCTAAAATTTTTCTTCTTCTTTTTCTCCTTTGGTTTTGCCGATTTCACATATGGGGGGTTAGGGATTTTTGTTTTGTATTTATAGGCTACCTAGAAGTGTTTTAGATTAACTATAACTAGGTATTAGATTAGGACTCAAACTAGTTTCTTTTCCTTTTTTTTCTTTTCTAATTTTCCCTTTAATTTTCGTATTTACTATTCATGCCTAAAAAAAATATATTTTTTTAATTTTTTTTATTAATTAATTACCTTCAATACCTTAAGTTTTATAAAAACCTAAGCTAATTTGGTAAACCATTTTGCTTGAAAACTACTTTCTAAAAATAACTTTTCATTTCCAAATTCACTTTCTATATATGGAAAGTTTACCAAAAACTCTCTTATTTTAACAACTCATTTCTTTCACAAATGACACGCTTCTCATTTTAATTCATCACCTAGGCATCCACATATTAACCAAAACAATTCTCTCAAAATACCCAATCAATTCCATTATCACTATAAGTGATTAAAATGAAATTTCTCCATCAAATAACTCATTTCTCTTAACTTAACCCCCAAAACCTAAACTTATCTTAAATTACTAACACAAAAATACGTATACGTAATAATACTTACACATTTAACACGGAAATGCTCAAATCTCAATAATCATTTCCTTGTCACTCAAAAGTGAACGAAATGAACTCAACCAACTTCATCACCATTCCAATCTCATTGAGATGATCACACTCAATAGATTGATTACCAATACCTCATAAACACATATAAACACACATAAACACATCAAATCACATAAACCATACATTACAACAGGCACCTAAGTCAACACTAACGGTTTGACTAACCTGCTCAAGTCATGGTTGTCACAGTATCCCCTCCTTTAGGAAATCTCGTCCCGAGATTTAACTAGAAGGTTCAACTCTATCATTACCAAACAATTAATCGAGGATACTTATCTTTCAAGTAGTCCTCCTATACCCATGTTAACTCAAAGTTACACTTTGAATTCCAACAATTTACAACCATAACATTCCTATTACGCTTTAACTCCCTTGACCTCATTTGATCCTTGCGTTCCCAAGTAAGCTCAGGACCACGCTTCGAATCCCAACGAACTTTCACTAATGCTATCATACTATACTTTTACTCATGACCTCTCGGTCCACAACATCAACGGTTCCTTGACAAAACAAAGAGTCTTGTCAACCTTAATCTTATCCAACTTCTACAATCCGAATCCAACTGCTAGTGACTTTGCTTACCCCCACAAGGGTGCAATTAGCAACACAACAACCCCAAACGAAAAGAAAACACCAAATCCACATGAGCCTCGCCCGTCCTCGAGGAAATTCCTTAGAAACCTTAAGTTGTGTAACAACATGTTTTATATCTTAACCTCGCAACTCATCAAACAAGAACTGTCTTGAAATTAAGATATAAGATGTTACAAAGCTCAACGTATCTAAAGAATCCACGCAATTTCAGGTTTACTCAAACTTTCAGCACCTCCCAATCCAATTTCCGATACTCGGCCCACAAGACATAAATTTTCAACCGAACTATAGGCCCAATCCATCCAAGGATCTCAAATGGTCCTACATAACTCGGTTCTAACTTGTCTTTCTTTCCAAACGTACTACACCTCTCCAAGGTGAGACCTTCAACCACCCATAACCTACCAGCATTAATTCAAAAGTTTCTCACTACTACCAAGGTAACTACTTCAATAATTTGGCAACCGTCAATCCCTTTCTTGGTTTACCTACTATCTTGTTGTTGTTTTCTTCTACCAAATTCGATCCATTCAACTCACTCTCTCCAGTTACGGCCCATAAAATGGTAACCTACATTCCTTTCATACCATGCTTCAAATGAAGCACATCCATATCTCGAATATATTCCCCACCTTATGGAAAACTCATCCACGAAAGTGAGTATTCCAATTACCTACTAAAATCTACCATACTTAGTTCCTAGCATAGCATAGGAAGGGGTGAATTAGTCAGTCTATTGACTACACCCAAATCGCATCGTATCCACTACTCACACTTGGTAACTTGACAACAATATCCTTAGTTATCCTTTCCCACTTATACTTGGGTAACTCAGGTTGTAGCAACAATCCTGAAGACCCTTGATACTCAATTTCCACTCTCGAATACCTAAATACTTACCTACCGCAACTATCACATCCTCCTTCATATCAGCCATCCGATTACTTAATCCTAAAAACCACACATCGTATCCTGCTCCATAGATGGATAGAATACTTTGTTTGTATATATCTCTTCAAATAGTTCAAGGTCCTTACCTCTCTCCAAATGAGGTCCGATACCTTGTCTAACCAATATGAACCACTCTCCATCTCTTTTCACACTCGTTGGTCTAAGCCACACAACATCTTATGTTGACGTGTTCTTTTCTTTGGACATCTTATCTTATGCCACCAACATCTTTTTCTCAAACCTAGATCGGATCGTCGTACATCTATCTCGAACTCATTCTTAGCTTCACTCCTTCTTCCTACTCACGATACAACATCTATATTTGCCATGTCCCAGATGGTACTTGGCCTTCGAAATCAAACTCACTAAATAACAAATCCATCCATCAACTTTTGCCTCATTTTCAAACCTTCGAATTGAAAAGTGGTGTTGGGAGATATTCATGATCCGGTATAAATTATCTCCATGCCGTCGATCACGTTAATGCCTCTAGTATTATACGGCAAACTACCACGTTAGTCATAGCATCCTTCTAAGAACCTTCAGTTGTCAGAAGTACAAGCAATCACCTTCTCCTTTTTCCAAGCATGCTTCTAAATTCTTAACTTTTTCGCGCGTCATAATATACACGAAATCGTCTGCTCCTTTCAGGCAATCCAAGATCGGCTCATTACCCATTAGGATTCCTTCCACACTAGATAGGCTTCCTCTATGCCCGCTTTTTCACATTGTTGAAAACTTCACGTAACATCAATCTCTTCCTTCAGTGACTCCACGATCATCTTCCACGTCGACTATCGTACTCCTCCTTAAACTACGGGTCGGGTTAAAATATCGTCGTATCTTATACGTTATCTAGTTGTCTATATACGGCCATGCACACCCGACTCATTAACTCCATGAAAACCGCTAGTGCATTGGTTAACCCAAAAGGCATAGCCGTAAACTTCAACGTGTCCATTACGCATCCTAAAAATAGTCTTAGCTACGTCATCCCCGTGCACCCTCCATTGGTGACATCACATACGAATTTTTGATCTCACTCTTCTTAACTCCTCTATGCACATCCTAAACTACCCACCTTTCTTCTCATAATACAATACGGACGCTTCCTACAACAGGTTACCATTCGAACCAACCCTCAACCTATTGCAACGTCCTGCAATATTCCACATACCTCTTTTTTGCCTTTCCTAAAAACGTCAAACGACGAACGAGCCTCAAGAAATCGCATTACTTCCTTGTACTAAATTCATAACGAAATCCTATTCTACGACAGGGTCAAACCCCAAATCCTAAGAAACAACTTTTGATAACTAACAATACTACTAAAGAGTATCACTAAATTTCGACTCATATGCTATATGGTACACCCTACGAAGACTCCACGCATCCTCTTAGTTTCGTTTACTCACGAACCTTAAACACTTTATAGCTCACTAAGGTAATTTAACTACCTTCTTGTGGCATACCATCCCAGCCTTATGCCTCAACAACTAATTGTCTCATACGGCTACATCAACACTCCCATAACTAAGAGGTACTAAGTAAAACGAGAATTCTCAAATTCTAACTTGGAATCGCGAATAATTCTATTCGCTTCGCTACCATCAATCGTACCACCCAGAAGATATGACCTACCATCAACTCTAGAACCACGCCATGAAGAAATACCAAACTTCACATGCACCAATTGGTATGGACCCAAAAATCACACAATCCCAAAAGAAGAAACAACCGAATATAAACATCGACATAACGAACGAACCTCCGACCTAACAAACACATCAACGATTTCTAGAAACACCCGCAACGAATAATACCACGTACCACAACCCATTAATTAAAAGATGAAGAACCTTTGTACCAAAACCAAATTTTACCCAAGAAAAACTTTCCCAAAAGAAGAAACAACCGAATATAAACATCGACATAACGAACGAACCTCCGACCTAACAAAGCACATCACGCTATTCTAGAAACTACCCGCAACGAATAACACCCACCACGAAAAAAAAGACCACAACCATTAATTAAAAAGATGAAAGAAACCTTTGTACCAAAACCAAATTTACCAAGAAAGAACTTTCCCTCCATAACCTTATACCCAAATCATTTAAAACAAAGAATCACTTAGGTTTATATTGCATATAATTTTAAGTTAAAAATAAATTTAAATAAAATTTTCATAAACTTATTTTATTAGGTTTTTCATAAAAGAAAACAAAAGATATTTAAAAAAAGTGTTTTTGTCATTTCATTTATATAATTTATTTTTTTTAAAAAGAAGATTTTAACACCTAAACAATATGGTATCGACTACAACAAACTTACTTTTAAATGGAATTTATGACTCACAAAAAAAACATCATGATAGCAAAATAGACTCCCAAAATACCTTAAGAATTCCAATACCAAAATATTAATTTATTTGAAAACAAACACGACAAGAACTCTTACAAATCAAACAAACCATAAATGACTCATGCCCATACCAACGGTCTTCGTAACCAAACCAAAAAGTACGTCAACCTTTAGACAAAGGAAAACAATCAAAACGCCAAACGGAGAACATAGAACACCAGTTCTATGATAACACCCTAGAATACCAACACGAGCGTTGGATATCTCAACGAGCTAACGAACCAACTTAAGAATCGCGACGACAATACCAACAGGTATCCGATTATCCCGCAAACGATAGATGAAAGGGAACCTTACCATCTACGCAACCTCAACCTAATATAATCGCCCATATCGTTAAGAGGGAATTCTCTAACCACACAACCATCCACAACAGGATCTCTCATCACATCTACACTAACCATCTACAACAACTATCTAGACTTACATCCTTACCTAATACATACAAGCAACAATGAACAAATGCAATCAAACAAAGGTCCACGAATTCCCATAGTGTGTTTACTTTATAATTATAGTATCCGCGACCTGTAAATATTGACATTAAATATAATTCAACCTTTTTCACCCGTGCACATACTTCTAAGACAACACATCTTCCAATGAACCACACATCTAACCACATAGCACTTAATAATAATCCAAATAATAAACACAACATGAATAATCCACTACAGAAACCATAAAATCACCAATCGACCAAACTAATTTAGAAGCACATGGTACCTAACATTTAAAGCAATCCACGATTATAGCAACACACGATGTAGAAAAACAAAATACAACTTATGTGGGCCACCCGCTCAAGTGTTTGACTTGTTTCTCTCACCCAAAGTCCCCCCAACCCATGGTCCTAGTGAGTAAACAATCTCCCAACGATATCTCCTAGGGGGTTAGGGGAAGACATGACTAAAACAATAACAAAGGGGTATATACTATTATATCCTACATAATGACAAAGTATATATTTACATATATAAAGTAGTAATTCAAAATAGAAAAAAATTTCAAAGCTTTAATAGCGGGGACATACTGTATAATAGCGTACACAAACACTTAATGCCCAAAAATACAACTAAAGAGAGGACCCGATAGCTATAGTCTAGGCTCAACCACCTAGTTCGCCTATAACCATAGGCTGCTGATACCAATCTGCACACCCCACCAAGGCGAAACCTGGGCGAATAACAAGAATGGATACATCAACACACATGGTAGTCCCTAATAGAGAATACTAAAATGAAAACTAAAGTAAAGCAATAGACACAAATTTTCATAACAATACCCAAAACCTAATGGGTCTTATTAATTATAAAGAGGGCTGGCCCAATAAATGACATGCAAAAAATATCCAAACAATTCATGCAAACGCAATATTAAAACAAAAGCATAAAATAAACTCCTAGCATCCTACGGTCTCTCTACCACTCTGCGCTCTACTTAGCACCATTAAGACTCACCTGAAATGATGACATAAAGAAAAAAACGTCAACAAACAATACCATAAGCTATCTTTAACGTTGGTGAAGTTATAGTTTATGGACATACCAAATAAACCTTTAATTTAAAATAATTTTGCTACATTACCAAGGCACTAACAATTTAAGCTAGTTATTCACATGGATCTCAACCATTCACATCAATCATAACTGATGGAACATGCCATCCGATCCACATAACAAACCTTGGTTAAACCATTAACCCTCTTGACGGATCACTTGACTGGGGATGCATTGACTCATGTGGAAGCACTAAGAGCGAAGATCAATGCGAAATTGAATTTTCCATATTAGTTTACGTTTTTTATTTAGTACGTTTAAGTTTTTTATTTATATATGTATCATTTTTAATTTCGTACGTTTAAGTTTTTAGTTATCTATGTATTGTTTTTATGTATGAATAAAAGTTTTTAATTTCATACGTCTTAGGTTTTTATTAATTTCATACGTTCACGTTTTTAGTTTATAAATAAAAGTATTTAAATAGAAAAATAGGTGAAAGGTGAGTGTGAGTAGGGGTGAGCAAAACGGACCGCGGACCGGACAGGTCTGAGAAATCGGACGTCCGGTCCATCCTTTTCCTTATTTTCGGTCTTCGGTCCGGTTCGGTCTTACAAAAAACTAGGCAATTATGCCTTGTTGGACCGGACCGGACCGAAGACCGAACCGGACAGGACAGGACCGACCCGGACCCGGACCGAACCATTTCGGCCCAGTCTTTGGTCCGGTGTTTTGGCCAAGGTCGGTTTCGGTCCGGTCCGGTCCGGTCCGTTCTTGTTTCAGTCCGGTCCAGTTTTCGGGCCGTGAGCACCCCTAAGTGTGAGTGAGTGACTAAAACATGTGAAATGTGAGTGGAAGTGAGTGAAAGTGAGAAGAGAGAGAATGCTGAGGTGGATGGTGAGTAAGTTATCACCACTCCATTTAGCCTAAGGTAAGCTGATATTCGACACAATTTTTTTTCACTTTTCATTTATATAATTTTTATATAGTGACTGGATCTAAAAAAACGGGGTACTCGTGAACTAAGTCGCACAAATAGCCTTTTTCATGTACGTGACTCGCGAGGTAAATGCTTATATAGTCTATATCGATAAATACTCATTATGCATAAAATACTTAAACTTTTTATTCATTATGGATAATATTTTATAATATTTAATTTGTATGAAAAATATATCATGCATGATGAATAAAAAGTTTAAACATGTTATGACGGAAGTTTGGTTTGTGTTATATAATATTGAACGAAAATCTAGGCACCAAACGAAAATATTTCAAAACTCTATTCCATTTCATATATCTTGCTATCATAGTTATACAATAATACATAAGAAGAAATCATAAGGTCAAAGTTGATAGAAAAATGACTTTGAAAAAGGTTTCAAATGGACACTTACATGTGGGACGGAGGGGAGTAATATTTAATTTGTATGAAAAATATATCATGGATGATGAATAAAAAGTTTAAATATGTTATGACGGAAGTAAAAGTATATGAAATAATGCGTGTCGGTTATAAACCGTGAGATTAGATTTACTACATGCCCACAATAACGAATTTTTGTTTTTGCACTATGGAGCAAGGCCCATAACACCCTACTTTGAACGCTTGGGTTCATATTTATTTATTTACCTTTTCCAATTCAACTTTCAAGTAAACTACGTTTTCTACATTTTAACTTTCAAATCACATACTCCGTATTTATGTAGGGTAAAGACGAGGAAGGGATAAAATAATACTATCAAAGTATCTGGTTGTTGAAGGTTTAAAGCCTTAAAGGTGTGGTAAGCTGTAAAATTGTTCAATCTTGTGTTTAGATTTATTATTATGGGAAATTTACATGTATATCATTCTCAAAAGTTGATATTACATAAATATTCTTTTTAATTTTTTAATTACATCAACGTTCTTATCAAAAAAATTTAATTACATCAATATCATTCTCAAACTTTTAAGAAGGATATATATGTCCAAAAATCAATTTAATCATAATTATATTGATTTTAGATTATGAAACTATTATTTATCTCTTATACTGATCATGATCATATTATTCATATATATTTTTTGGCCTCGAACGACAAAAAAACGTGTTGATATAATTACAAAAGTTGGATATAAATATGAAAAAATATTGCTCATATATATTTATTTGTTCATATGCATATTTGGCCTCGATTGATGAGAAAACATGTTGATTTTTTGATGTATATGAGAATTTAAATTTTTGAGAAGGATATTGATGCAATTATAAAAGTTTGGGAAGGATATTGATGTAATTATAAAAGTTAATGAAGGATAATGACGTAATTAAAAAATTGAGAATGATATTTATACATGTAGCAGTATATAGCTCTCTACCCAAGTGTTATTTACATTTAGGGGCGGACCTAGAGGGGTTTTGGGGGTTTATGAGAATTCGATAGATGTTTGCCGTTTAGTATAAATTTTTGTTAAAAATCTTGATTTCTCTGGAATGAACCTAGTTCTTAGATTTTGTGTCACATAAATACATGTCTCGTTCGGTTAGTCCACTAATATTTCAAAAGAAATACGTGTCTTCTTATTGTGTATGTCCGTTTTAATTTAAATCGTACCTTTTAGCTCATATTTTTTTCCTTTATACAGTAAAAAAACAATTTGTGCACGTGATGACTTAGTGTCTTGAGTCCGTCCCCATCCATGTGTACGTTGTGAGTTTGGTGTGCCCTTTATGATTTATCATCACACACTTGAGTTTTGTTTGCATTATCTACTTGCTTAGAAGATGTTATTTATGCCATTTTGCTGGAAGGTGTTTGCCATTGTTTATTTTGTGTTTACCCTTATGTTCAAGAGTTTTTAAGTGTTTTTGAGACAAAATAAGTAGTTTTCTTTTTCGAAAAACGATTTTATTTGCTAAAACTGAGACAAGGATTGCGAAAAGCAAGAAGCTAGGGACGAGAAACAATAGAGAATAATGTTACAAGGATTGCTAAAACTAAATGAAACTTTTCTACATAAATTAGAGATTCACGTATATGTGAAGAGCTTAATGTCATTGCGAATGGGCTTTTTCTTTAATAAACAATTTTTTGACATGATTAGTTATTTAAAAGTGCTTATTTAAATGTATAAGATAAAATTTGCGTTCTTTATGCGGGTGAGGTTGCAATTTTATACAAATAAGCAAATCCAAAATCTTTTTTTTGCTATGTCGATGTATATGGTCTGACAGACCCGATCCGTCTAATGGAGCACCGACTAATGGCCCACTAGGAAGGCCACTCTAAGTTAGTTGTTGGATGAAAGGTCTAGATGAAAGGCCAGATGAAAGGCACGACCGGATGGAAGGCACGTCCGGATGGAAGGCACGCCACATTAACCACCAGGTAATAGCCATGTGCGCATGCGCACCTACTACCCGGACTTTAAGGGATATGTTTCCCGATATTAAGGGATCTTGTCCCCTATGACGACGTCAGCTACAGTAACTAGGACACTATAAATACAACCATCCTTGGTGGTTAAACACACTTCACCATCTACCACTCTCTACTTTCTCTCTTTACATTTTCTCTTGAGCTGAAGGATGTGTTCCTTCATCCTGGACCCTTCATCCTCGGTCCTTCATGCCGGAGGGCACACCCTTTCCTACTTACATCCTACCTACATTCATATCACACATATTATATATGTATTCTCTTTAATAGAGTTCTGACTTGATCGTCGGAGGGTGGTCCCCGGGGCTCCGGCCTCGGAGACTTCTTCTAACCGTTCTTAATTTGTTTGTAGCACGCTCCTATGCTGGGGATGTGGATGAACGGCACGAGAAAGCCATCAAGACCAACCTGAGGTAACTATGCTTTGACAAATTGGCGCCATCCGTGGGACCCGTTATTCAATCTACCACAGCTAAAAATGATGGGTCTCGCTTTTTATTCAACTTTCCTTAGATCTTCGTTTTCCATTCGGCATGCTTCCTTCGGTAATGAGTATGGAAGGTCATGCATGTGGCCGTTCGGCATGGTTCCTTCGATATCACTCCTTCCGGAAGTTACTGGGTATCTGCATAGGCATTGCTTTAATTTGCTCATTGATAAGTTGCTTGGTAGGGTATGTCTCTCGTTACACCTTTCAGCAATCCGCTAGGAATACAACTTGGGTTTGTTGCTTCTTTAGAAATTTTAAATGTGCCTTCTGTGGGATTGACCGAAATAATATTAAAAAGTCTATCCCATGATTCAAACACGAAACCTCTCGTACACGCAACCAAGGTGATAACCACATGACCAACTTAGCTCTTATGATATATATTTATTTCAAACTATTTTATCATGCTTTGAGCCACCTTTAGCAGACTTGTTTAAATCTAGTTGTATTCTCACTATCATGCAAAACATAAAACACAAAATAATACGAGGAAATAGTTTAACTTTTATATGGTTTTGACTTCTAATATGCTATTCTGTGGGCTAGATTTTAGGTTATGGAGTATCAATCTCTTGGTAGCATATCCTTTACCATTTGCTACGAGTAACGTACAAGCATATAAAATTTCCATGTTGGCCACACATGTATTAATTCGCCATTCCTGACCTCTGGGCCGTCCTGGTTTTTGAGCTTCGTTTCAAGAATAATAATAATAATAGCAAACAATGAGAGGGTGCATATCCGTCCATAGATTTTTTTTTTTAAAAACGACTATGTTTTTCTACCATTTTCTACCAACTATCCTAACAAATACATGGGTCCATGATCACTTGACCTCCTTCGGACTTCAAAACTACCGACTATGTTTTTCTACCTTTTTCAGATCTTTGATGCTTGTGCTTCGGTTTTCGATCGTCAATTTTTTGCCCTTTGATCACTTGACCTCCTTCGGACTTCAAAACTACATTGTACGATCATAACGACCTGGCTAGTCGAACTTTAACCTTATGAAATTCCAACCCTTCGGTCCATCTCTTTGCCCCGGTCACAGTAATGACAATGCTCACTCGACAAAGAGCATGATGTCCTTCTGGTCTTAATCGTCAAAATCTTACGCACGACATATAAAACGAACGTATGAAGAGGTGTTAATGCCATAAACCCATCTCATTCACTTTGATTCCTAAAACTCTAGTTCACATCTTGCGGCCCCTGTTGGTTACGATAGTGATGTCAAAAGTAACATACCAGCACTAACGAACCACACATAATAGAGGATCATCGTTTCCTGAGCCTCAGTCATTATAAAAGGACATTCGACTACCATAACCTTGATGCTTTGAGCATAGGTTCTCAAACCGCTTTAGCTTATTCTGTCGTAAACCTTTATCAGCTAGTCAAACTTTCGGACATTTCACACACTGACCTGCGTCCGGAATAGGCTTCCTGGTTACCAGATAAATCCTTACGACATTTTAAATCATCAGGACCTTCGGATTTTTTATTGGCCTTATCGCCATGGCATTCGGATCGTGACCTATTGTTTGCTCCATCATCTCGCTCAACTTATATAATGATACAAACAACTTATATAACGATACAAACGTACCAAGTTACCGTGACCTTTGATTTCTTAATTTCGGCCTGTCTACCGAGTTGCGTTTTATGACCTTCGGTCATCAGTCTTAAAACCGACCTTCTGACAAAACCTCTGTTTGGATGGCGATCCCGGTTTGGGATATGTAGTATAGATGAGGTGGAAGGGAGTGAAGATGGAGATAAGATAAGAAAGAAAGACTTTCTTAGAGAAAAATATTGTAAGTGTACATTCGTTTATTTACTACTCCGTAGTAGTTCATCTAATGAGTGGTCACGTAAGTATAAGAGCTCAAGAATAAAATACGGAGTGGTCTGATGAGTGGCCATGGTGCTCCAATTAGAGGCTATGGTCCCGGCTAAAGTAGGGCAATCGGCTCTGTAGGTTCAAGAAAAATGTTTATGTTAGCCTTAAAATATGGTGACATATCCGGAATTACATTAGTTCATTTATAGCGTGACACGTAGGGACTAATAATGACTAGTTACGATAGTTATGTGTTACTAGGACTATAAATACCTTCTCCATACTTCCATGAAGGGGTGAGGATTCATTATTGTATCTCATAAGGTGTGTGTCTTTCTCTTTGTAGAAAACACATATCTATCCTTTTTCTCTCACTAAATAAAATGGCAACTTATTTTTTTAATCCTCCCCGACCTCCTGATCAATATCATTTGTTAGTGATAGCTTATTATTAACAATTGGAACCAGAGACTAGGAGGAATTTGTGTTTGTGTTGTTGCTTCTTAAGGTGGTTCTTGGTTCGAAAAGTCTTGTGGAAAAAAAATAAGAATCGTGCTTTGTTTGTGTTTTGATCTGAAAAAGACTTGTACTTTCGTGTTTAGAACAAGCTCTAGCAGCTTATCTTCAAGTCCTACAGCTTATTTCATCAACTTATTGTGTTTTTGAGCATATTTCGAAAGTTTTTAAAACTTTTCTAAGTAGCGAGTTATGGTTGCTCATCGTAGAGAGTTGAGATAGGTGGAACAGGAAAAACAGGTACAAAAGCGACTCGTGTACTTACGAGTTAAGGTAGCGAGTTGGAGTACTATTCCAGCGAGTTGGAGTAGCGAGTTGACAAGTCATACTAGAGAGTTAATGTAGCGAGTTGACATGTCATACTAGCGAGTTAGTGTAGCGAGTTAACAAGTCTTACTAGCGAGTTAGTGCAGCGAGTTGATAGGTCTTACCAGCGAGTTGGTGTAGCGAGTTGACAGGTACACTGAAGAAATTTTCCAAGGTCAAAGCCAAACGTTATGCTGCCCAAATTTCTCCAAAGTAGCGAGTTGACAGAGACCTTCATCTAGCGACTTCTCATTCGTTTTAGCTAGTTGTATTAGCGAGTTATGACAGGGACAAATTGAAGACCATATCTAAGCTAATTACTAAACGTTACTCTGCCGATTTTAAAATTAGTTAGCGATTTGTCATAATTTCCTAGTGTCTTGATCATGACACCAAAGCAAAACACAACACTTAATCCTAAAACGATCCTTATAAGATTCACTAAAATGACAAACGGCTAAAGATTCGGATTACGATGACAAGTGATCACGGAGTTGATTTGGTATCCCTTATTTGACATTGAAGTGGGTTTCACGAAGGCGTCTACTTATTTCATCATCGAGACTTCCTTCTACTTTCTACCCATTTTCTTTAAACCCAATCTATCGATTGATGACTTGCTTGAACGTATACAGCTTATGATTAAGACTTGGATTATCTAGTTATTTCCTGATGTAAGGAGTTACATTATAGTGCTCACAGGTTATAGCTATCACTTAAAGGAGTTACATTGTAGTACTCAGTGTCACACGCAGATGTCGATGTGGATAATATCAAGAGGTGTTGTACTGATTATACTTTTGATGGCGGGTATAGAGTACTTATAGATTTAATCGTGCACCGTTCTTTAATCAACAACTGTGCAAGCTTAAGTAACAAATTTGGGGGATTGTACTTCATTTTCAAGTTTGGTATATCGGGGTTACTTCACCAAGTGGTCATAACAATAGCCGACAAAATATGAGGTTGGTAAGTTAGCTAGAGAGTTTAAAGGTTGAGATGTAATCAACAATTCCCACGGGATATTATTGTGCTATTCCAAGACAATGGTACTTCACAGTCTAAGAAAAATTCTCAAAGTTCCTCGATGACATTCATATACAAGACCTTGATTATACCAAGTTTTCTTGATTCTTGCTTCATCTCCTTTACGGTTTTTGAAGACAAGAGGGTAATGCTTTGTTTGGATCTTAAGATTTGTGCTTAAGTGTATATGTGCGTACACGACAATGATGCTTCCGAGAGTTCGCAACCATCATGGGGGAAAATATGTACATCCAGGACTTAGTTGACTTTGATGTTACCATGTCAACTTCCAGGGGGAAGTAACTACTTTACTAAGTATGGTTTATGAAGTGTTCTGCATACGTGAGAAGAATTGTTGCTGATTTCTCACATGTACCCCCGAACGAATATTCACCAAGCCCTAATGACAAGAAGCAGTGGTCGTTGGTGTGGTTTGACTTCTACAAAACTTCGTTATGCACGTCAATGACAAGTAGATGATTGTTCAAGCTACATCAAAGTTTCAGAATCTGCTTCAGATAGGGATGTTGGTTTGGGGGGAAGCTGATTCAGAAACTTTGCCAAAAAAGAGTCTATAAAGAAAGCTTTTCAAGACATGCTGCATGAATTGGGGGGAAGTTAATCCAACTCATGCATACTACAATTGTTTCAGAACAAGTAAAGACAACGAAGACCCAAGCTGGAGTATAAGTTTCAAGACCAGGAGAACTCAGAATACATCTTTAGCTTTGGAAGTGCTTTGGAAGACTTTATTTTGTTGTAATTGTACTTGTTAGGAACATTGTAAGTAATTCCGTATGTCCACATATTGGGGGAAGATTGTTAGCCTTAAAATATGTTGACTTATATGGAATTACAATAGTTTAGTTAAAGCGTGACACGTAGGGACTAATAATGGCAAGTTACAATAGTTATGTGTCACTAGGACTATAAATACCCCTTCCATACTTCCATGGAGGGATGAGGATTCATTTTGTATCTCATAAGGTGTGTGTCTTTCTCTTTCTAGAAAACACACATCTATCCTTTTTTCTCTCACTAAATAAAATGGCAACTTATTTGTTTAATCCTCATCGACCTCTGGATCATTGTCCCTTTGTTAGTGATTTCTTTTTGTTAACAATTGGTATCAGAGCCTAGGAGGAATTTGTGTTTGTGTTGTTGCTTCTTAAGGTGGTTCTTGGTTTGAAAAGTCTTGTGAATAAAAAATCAAGAATCATGCTTTGTTTGTGTTTGGATCTAAAAAATACTTGTACTTTCGTGTTTAGAACAAGCTCTAGCAGCTTATCTTCAAGTCCTACAGCTTATTTCATCAACTTATTGTGTTCTTTGAGCTTATTTAGAAAGTTTTTAAAACTTTTCTAAGTAGCGAGTTACGGTTGCTCGTCGTAGTAAGTTAAGATAGGTGGAACATGACAAACAAGTACGAAAGCGACTCGTGTACTTGTTCGAAAGAGACCTTTTTGGCAGCTACTGCTTCGCGAGTTGGAGTAGCGAGTTGACAAGTCATACTAGCTAGTTAATGTAGCGAGTTGACAAGTCTTACTAGCGAGTTAGTGCAACGAGTAGATAGGTCTTACCAGCAAGTTGGTGTAGCGAGTTGACAGGTACACTGAAGAAATTTTCCAAGGTCAAAGCCAAACGTTATGCTGCCCAAATTTCTCCAAAGTAGCGAGTTGACAGAGACCTTCATCTAGCGACTTCTCATTCGTTTTAGCTAGTTGTATTAGCGAGTTGTGACAAGGACAAATTAAAGACCATATCTAAGCTAATTACTAAACGTTACTCTGCTGATTTTAAAATTAGGTAGCAATTTGTCATAATTCCCTAGTGACTTGATCATAACACCAAAGCAAAACACAACACTTAATCCTAAAACGATCCTTATAAGATTCACTAAAATGACAAACGGCTAAAGATTTGGATTACGATGACAAGTGATCACGAAGTTAATTTGGTATCCCTTATTTAAGATTGAAGTGGGTTTCACGAAGGCGTCTACTTATTTCATCATCGAGACTTCCTTCTATTTTCTACCCCTTTTCTTTAAACCCAATCTATCGATTGATGACTTGCTTGAACATATACAGCTTATGACTAAGACTTGAATTATCTAGTTACCAGCAGTCAGGGGTGGTTAGTTGCAAACCTGGTTAACTATCACTTAAAGGAATTACGTTGTAGTACTAAGTGTCACACGCAGATGTCGATGTGAAAAATTTTAAGAGGTGTTGTACTTCTTATACTTTTAGGACTGGGTATAGAGTACTTATAGATTTAATCTTGCACCGTTCTTCAATCAACAACAGTGCAAGTTTAAGTAACAAATTTAGGGGATTCTACTTCATTTTAAAGTTTGGTATATCGGGTTTACTTCACTAAGTGGTCACAACAATAGCTGACAGAATACGAGGTTGGTAAGTTAGCCAGAGAGTTTAAAGGTTGAGATGTAATCAGCAATTCTCACGGGATATTACTGTGCTATTCCAAGACAAAGATACTTCACAGTCTAAGAAAAATTCTCAAAGTTCCTCGATGAAATTCATATACAAGACCTTGATTATACCAAGTTTTCTTGATTCTTGCTTCATCTCCTTTACGGTTTTTGAAGACAAGAGGGTAATGCTTTGTTTGGATCTTAAGATTTATGCATAAGTGTATATGTGCGTACACGACAATGATGCTTCCGAGAGTTCACAACCATCATGGGGGAAAATGTGTACATCCAGGACCTAGTTGACTTTGATGTTACCATGTCAACTTCCATGGGGAAGTAACTACTTTACTAAGTATGGTTTATGAAGTGTTCTGCATACGTGAGAAGAATTGTTGCTGATTTCTCGCATGTACCCCCAGACATGATTTTTCACCAAGCCTAATGACAAGAAGTCAGTGGCGTTGGTGTGGGTTGACTTCTACAAAATCTTCGTTGTGACACGTCAATGCAAGTAGATGATTTGATTCAAGCTACATTAATGTTTCAGAATCTGCTTTAAGATAGGGTGTTGGTTTCGGGGGGATGCTGATTCAGAAAATTCGCAAAAAGGAAGTCGATGAAGCAGCTTCTCTACAAGAACATGCTGCATGATCTTGGGGGAAGTTAATCCAACTTATGCATACTACAATGGTTTCAGAACAAGTAAAGAAAACGAAGACCCAAGCTAAAGTATAAGTTTCAAGACCAGGAGAACTCAGAAGACATCTTTAGCTTTGGAAGTGCTTTGGAAGACTTTATTTTGTTGTTTTTTGTTCTTGTAGGTACATTGTAAGTAATTCCGTCATGTCCACATATTGGGGAAGATTGTTAGCCTGATCAAATATGTTGACTTATATGGAATTACAAATAGTTTAGTTAAAGCAGTGCACGTTGGGATAATAATGGAAAGTTAAATTGTTTTGTGTCACTAGGGACTATAATATCCCCTCATACTTCCTTGGAGGGATTGAGGATTCATTTTGTAATATAAGGTGTGTGTTTTATCTTTCTAGAAAATAACCAACATAGATTCTCTTTTTGCTCTCACTAAATATAAATGGAAAACTTTTTTGTTTATCCTCATGTCCTCTGGATCATTGTCCCTTTGTTAGTGATTTCTTTTTGTTAACAATTGGGCTTCAGAGCCTAGGAGGAATTTGTGTTTGTGTTGTTGCTTCTTAAGGTGGTTCTTGGTTTAAAAGTCTTGTGAATAAAAAAATCAAGAATCGTGCTTTGTTTGTGTTAGATCTAAATATTACTTGTACTTCATGTTTTGAACAAGGCTCTAGCGAGCTTATCCTTTAAGTTCACAGCTTATTTCATCAACTTATTGTGTTCTTTGAGCTTATTTAAAAAGTTTTTAAAACTTTTCTAAGTAGCGAGTTACGGTTGCTCGTCGTAGTAAGTTAAGATAGGTGGAACATGACAAACAAGTACGAAAGCGACTCGTGTACTAGTTCGAAAGAGACCTTTTTGGCAGCTACTGCTTCGCGAGTTGGAGTAGCGAGTTGATAAGTCATACTAGCGAGTTAATGTAGCGAGTTGACAAGTCTTACTAGCGAGTTAGTGCAACGAGTTGATAGGTCTTACCAGCAAGTTGGTGCAACGAGTTGACAGGTACACTTAAGAAATTTTCCAAGGTCAAAGCCAAACGTTATGCTGCCCAAATTTCTCCAAAGTAGCGAGTTGACAGAGACCTTCATCTAGCGACTTCTCATTCGTTTTAGCTAGTTGTATTAGCGAGTTGTGACAGGGACAAATTAAAGACCATATCTAAGCTAATTACTAAACGTTACTCTGCCGATTTTAAAATTAGTTAGCGATTTGTCATAATTCCCTAGTGACTTGATCATAACACCAAAGCAAAACACAACACTTAATCCTAAAACGATCCTTATAAGATTCACTAAAATGACAAACGGCTAAAGATTCGGATTACGATGACAAGTGATCACGAAGTTAATTTGGTATCTCTTATTTAAGATTAAAGTGGGTTTCACGAAGGCGTCTACTTATTTCATCATCGAGACTTCCTTCTATTTTCTACCCCTATTCTTTAAACCCAATCTATCGATTGATGACTTGCTTGAACATAAACAGCTTATGACTGAGACTTGAATTATCTAGTTACCAGCAGTCAGGGGTGGTTGGTTGCAGACCTGGTTAACTATCACTTAAAGGAATTACGTTGTAGTACTAAGTGTCACACGCAGATGTCGATGTGGATAATTTTAAGAGGTGTTGTACTTCTTATACTTTTAGGACTGGGTATAGAGTACTTATAGATTTAATCTTGCACCGTTCTTCAATCAACAACACACAGTGCAAGCTTAGTAACAAATTTGGGTGGATTAACTTATTTTCAAGTTTGGTATATCGGGTTACCTTACAAGTAATCAACAACAATATCCCCCCGCCGAAAGAATCGAGTTGGTAAGTTAGCTAAGAATTTAAAGGTTGAGATGTAATCAACAATTCTCACGGGATATTATTGTGCCATTCCAAGACAAAGATACTTCACTGTCTAAGCAAAATTCTCAAAATTCTTCAACGACATTCATATACAAGACCTTGATTATACCAAGTTTTCTTGATTCTTGCTTCATCTCCTCTATGGTTTCTGAAGACAAAAAGGCAATGCTTTGTTTAGATTTCAAGATTTGTGCTAAAGACAAGAACTTCTCGAGTATATGTACGTACACAACAATGATGCTTCCAAGAGTTCGCAACCATCATGGGGGAAAATGTGTACATTCGGGACTTAGTTGACTTTGATGTTACCATGTCAAACTTTCCAGGGGAAAGTAGTGTATACAACTTTACTTAGTATGGTTTATGAAGTATTCTGCATACGTGAGAAGAATTGTTGCTGATTTCTCGCATGTACCCCCGAACGAATATTCACCAAGACCTTATGACAAGTAGCAGTGGTATTTGGTGTGCTCTTACTTCTTCTATAAAATTCCGTTGTGCACTTTAATGACATATAGAAGATGGTTGAAGCTACATCAAAGTTTCAGAATCTACTCAAGATAGGGATGTTGGTTTGGGGGAAGCTGATTCAAAAACTTTGCCAAAAGGAGTCTATGAAGAAAGCTTTTCAAGACATGTTGCATGAATTGGGGGGAAGTTAATCCAGTTCATGCATACTACAATGGTTCCAGAACAAGTAAAGACAATGAAGATCCAAGTTGGAGTACAAGTTTCAAGACAAGGAGAACTCAGAAGACATCTTCAGCTTTGGAAGTGCTTTGGAAGACTTTATTTTATTGTAATTGTACTTGATAGGAACATTGTAAGTAATTACGTATGACACATATTGGCGGGGAAGATTGTTACCTTAAAATAAGGTGACAGAAAATATCCTAAATTACATTAGTTCCATTATGAGCGTGACACTAGGGACTAATAATGAATATTTACGATAGTTATGTGCACTAGGACTATAAAAACCCCCTTCATACTTCATGGAGGGTGAGGAATCCATTATTGTATTCTCATAATGGGTGTGTCCATTCTCTCTCTAGATAACACACATACATCCTTTTTTCTCTCACTAACTAAAAGGCAATCTTATTTGTTTAATCCTCCCCGACCTCCGAAACAATGTCTATTGTTATGTGATATCTTTATTATTGATTAGTTTATTATTTATCTGAAATGGTCTTTGTATAGTTTTTGAAATAGTTTATAGTTTTATTAGTAAATTTTAATGTAATAATAGTCTATCTGATCAAAGTTAAGTAATGTTGACCAAGTATGACTAAAGTTAGAAAATAGAATATGATATGCAATATGTAATAATAACCCATCTAGGAAGGGTATTTAACAAAGACCTTACCATTCGTTGTAATTCACTTCGCCCTCCTATTTTCTATTTTCCCTTCTCGAAATGAAAATTTAAAAAATGATTAAAAATACTCTCTAGCTCCTCTCCTTTATTCTATAAGCTTTCGTATGATCACTACTATGCAAACATGACATATAATAAGTGGTATCTATCACCGGGAGAGATCTAGCGTGTATTTTGTGAATCAAATCGAGCTTAACCTTGTGAAATTTTGATCTACAAGCTTTCGTATGGATGAATAGTGGGTTTTGTATGAGTTAGATTTATGATTTGATGAGTTTTTGATCTTAAAAAACGCAATAATAATAGGAGTTTCGTAAACCATACAAATTATAGGTTTTAAATATCTAATTACGAAAACCTACATTTTTAGATTGAATTTGAGATCGAATATAGATTTGATAGCTTTCGTAAGTAAGAAATAAGGTTTTGGTAACTGTTTTAGGCGGGCCAATAACTTTTGTATTTTAGTTTTTAAGCTTTCGTATTGTAGTTTTGGTTTCGTAACTGTCATACGTAAGTCATTTCTTAGCTTTCTTAAACTAGTTAAGCTTTTCGTAACAATAAAACTAGCTTCGTAACGTAAAATTTATCAATTTTTTGAAATAGATAACATTGATTATAATCACTTGAAAATGCTTAAAATCAAAATTGTTAGACTTTTTACTAGTTTTTCGTAGCTAAGAATTACGGAAGTAAGACGTTTCTTGGATTTTACGAAAGTAGAGGTTATTTGGAATTTACAAAAGAAGGTTTAGTAAATTGGAAGCTTTTGATAACCGTTTGGTTTCGTAAACAGTGGAAGCTTTCGTAGAACTGTGGTTTCGTAAACAAGAGTTTTCATATCAAATACTTGGTTTTGGTTTCGTACTTCAAGCTTACGTATCACAAGTTTTGTAAGGAAGGTTACGTAACACAGTTTCTTAACTAAGGGTTTCGTAAAGAAGGTTTCGTATAACAATTGAGGTTTCGTAAGACTTGATTTTGTAACAGAGGTTTCGTAACATTGTATTCATAAGTTTGGAAGGTTTTTCTTATCTCATTGAAAAGTTTCGGTAACACAGTTTTTGGGGTTTCATAAACTGTTTAGAAGGTTTCGTAACACAGTCACTGGTTTTTCCGTAAATAGTTTTAGAGGTTTTTCATAACACAGTTGATGGATATCGAAAACATTGTTTCATAGGTTTCGTAGCTCATACTTTGGTTCGTAACACAAATTAAGAGTGTTACATATCTTCTAATTTTGATAATTGAGCTTTCGTACACTGCTTAATGTAGGAATAAACCATCACAAGACTTAATACTGCAAGGTATAACTTAAACAGTACTAAAGAAGTTAAATACGTGCCATTACATACTTAGTACTAGGCCAGTACATACTTTAGTACTAAGCCCTGATAGTTAAAACTGCAAATGAGAAAGAGTTAATAACTGCTGATGGTCAAAGCTCTGACTTGAGATAAGTATTGCATGGAGATTATTATGGGTTTGTTTTTAACTTGATCTTAAAATATAGGTATGTTTAGCTTTGTAAAGGAACTCCTTGTGTTCTAAAAAGGAGGATTCCTAGCATAGAATACTAACAACACTTAGACGAAATACTTTAGAAAGATATTGTGATAGCTTCAAGGTGTTAACCCCTGTACATCAAGAGTACACGTATTAATATTCAAATAATATTGGAAGCAGTTTTCTATTGACTTCATTGTTGTTTGTTTATTACTGATCCATTGATAAACACCTCTAGAGTATCAAAGTGTAGATTCCGCATACACTTTGGTATACATACAAAGTCTCAACCATTGTTATTTTGGATTCTTCCAAGGTGACAAACACTTTACTACGTAGAGAATCGATCAAGGCGTGGGATCAACACTTAAGTGTTACTTAGACTTTCGTAACAAATCAAGGTTTTGTTTCTTTAAAGTTACTTCATTGTAATACAAGACAAGGTTGTTATTGCTCGTTAACTTCACGATTATAAGACTTTATCTCCAAAACGATCCAAGTTTGCATTGTAATCATTTGATACAACATGTATACTTCAAACAATTCCAATCAACAAACTTTAGCAGAGTCAGGAGCTAATGAAAGACCTCCAATGCTTGAGAGAGGAAATTATATTCCATGAGAAAGTAGATTCAAAAGGTTTTTGGATAATAAACTTGAAGAAGGGGAAAGAATACGAAATTAAATTCAAAATAGACCTTATGTGAGGCCAATGATTCCTGATCCAGATGGTGATGTGAACATAAACGGTACCGTGAAACAAATACTTGAACCGTTATCCAAAATGACTGAGAGTAACAAGAAGCAATACATTGCTGATGTGAAAGTCATGAATTATCTTCTTCAAGCATTACCAAATGACATATACAATTAAATGGATGCATGTAAAAATGCTAAGGAAATGTGGGAACAAATTAAGAGGCTGATGTTTGGTTCTGATATTTGTATGTGCGCGTTATGAGGCACACCCAACTGAAAAACACCTCAAAGAGGCAAAAGGATCTTCCGCAAGCCTAATACCAACCATAAACATGGATATGTACCTCGAAGGAATTCTGGGTTTGAGCTAATTACATAATTTCAGATCAGATCTGCAAGGTGAATGATGATATGCAAAAGGCACATCTGGAGGCATATCCAATTTTCTTGGAGATAAGCTAGTTCAGTGTGATCGTCAAAAAAGCAAGATGTACAACAATGTCAACCTGCGAAGCTGAGTACGTATCATTAATCTGCATGTTGGGCTCAAGTCATTTGGATGAGGACGCTACTGCTAGATAATGGATTTCGGTACAACAAGATTCCAATATACTGTGATTCACAAAGTGCAATTGCCATATCTTGCAATCTGGTATCAAAAACAGTGTCGCCGTACAAAACACATAAACAACCGGTTATCACTAAATCCAAGGAGCTGTTGAAAAAGGTACCATTGAACTTTATTTGTTGGGACGAGAATACCAACTTGCTTGATCTTTTTTACAAAAGCCATTACAAAGGAAAGGTTTGAGTAATTTAGTTCAACAGGATAGGTAATGCGAATGTATGACTCCTCCAACTCGGTTGGAACGTCTCGCAAAGTTATCTTCTTGAATGAAAGATCACACATCAAACCAATTTGTAAATAATTTTTCAAAAAAAATACAAAATTGAAAATTTTCAAAAATAAAATACAAAATTGAAAATTTTCAAAACAAAATACAAAATTGAAAATTTTCAAAAACAAGAAAAAAAATATTATTTTCATATTTTTCAAAACTAAAAAATCAAATAAAAATTTGAAAAATACAAAACACAAAAACACAATTCAAAAGATTCAAACACATATTTTCTTCGTTATCAGTTGCATGATATTGTATTTATCAAAAAGTGGTTCTTTAAATGCAAAATAAATGTGTCATGAACTAAGGGGGAGTAAATCAATTAAAAAATGAATCTTATCATCACTGCTAAAATTGGTGGTTTGTAATCAAAATCAATTCACAAACAAATGATTTCTTTTTAATATATCTTTTTAAAATCATCAAGTTTGAAAAATTCAAGTGTGCAAAATTGCAAGAAATAACAATCTCTTGAATAAGTTCTTTAATTAGACATTTATTCGAGGGAGAGTTATGAAATTCTTAATTTTCAAACATCTTCTTAAAGAATGTTCAAAACTGCAAAATTAACTATCTTTCAATAAAGTTCTTTAATTAGATATTTTATTGAGGGGGAGTTATAAATTTTTTAGTCAAATCGTCATCAGAAAATAAAAGTATGTTCTCAAAAGGAAAAATAACTTCTTTTTGAACAAATCTTTTCAAAAGAAAATTTCAAGAGTGGATAATTGTTCGAGGGGGAGTTATGAAATTTTTCAGTCAACAATGGGAACTTAACTGCAAAATAATTCAAAAAGATTTGATGTGGAAAGTGATCTAACTCCAAGGGGGAGTTATGAAATTTTTAGGATCACGAAGATATACGAAAGTAATTACAAGGGCTAAAAGTGTAAATGTGCAAAAGAATAACTTTTGTATGGGTGTTTTAGTGATTACGAAAGAAACTTGAGGGTCTGAAATGACAAGTTCAAAAGTTAGCTTTCGTAGGGTTAAAATAGCTTACGGAAAGAAACTTGAGGGTCTGAAATGTCAATTTCAAAAAGTTAGCTTTCGTAGGGTTAAAAGAGCTTACGTAAGGAAACTTAAGGGACTAAAAATGCCAAAAGTGGAAAGTCATTTTCGGAAGTATAAATACAACAGTTTCATACGCAACCTTTTTCACTTTCGTAAATTGATAAAAAAAAGGGTTTCGTAAACACTCTGAGCTTTCGTAACAAAGTAACACGATCCAAATCGTTTTATTGGTTATCTGTGCTTGCAAAACGTAAAAAAACGTGTCCTATTTGTATTATTTGTGCTTAATTGTTAATATTATTTGAATGAAATAGGTTTCGTTTAGATCTAGGGTTTTGTAAATATGCAAAGTGATTAAAAAGTGAAATTGATTAAGGCAAAATGTTAATGTATGCCTTGTGACATGATTGGGATTGATCGATCACTGAAAATATCAATTGTGGAATAAATTCATTAGGTTTCGTAACGATGATAGGTTTCGTAACTTTTAACAATTGCTTTTGGACATAAGCACAAGCTTAAATTGTTAATAAGATGATAAATAAGCTGGAAAAAGGTCAAAAATTTTCAGGATATCATTTTTCAATTGGCAAATATGTTTACGAAAGTAATTATTTCAAGTTTTGGTTTCGTAAAAGCTTATAAAAAGGGTTTCGTGAACAGTAATGGGCCAAATGGGTTTCGTAAATGATATTTTGGGCTTAATCAATAGGTTTCGTAAGAAACAATGGGCTTTTAAGATTGGGGTTTTCATTATAAAGAATATTAATGGGCCAAAAAATTTTAACGGATACTCAAATGGGCTTAATTGTTAAACAAAAATGGCATCTTACGAAAACAAATGATAAATTTTGTTACAAAATCAATATTTTAAATAATTTATAAATGATCAAAAGGTGAAGATTGTGTCCTACTTTGACCGTGTTCAATGGAATTACCACATGGATGAGGATTCAGCAATCTACTGACCATCCAAATATCGTATATAAGATTATGTTTTGCATAACAAAAATTTTTAGTCAAGTGATCAATGATTTTTCAAAACAGAAGTGAAATACAATGGAGCTTCAACTGTTACGTGATCATAAAGTTTTCTCAATGTTTTATCAAAATGAAAAGTTCAAAGTTTTGAAAAAGAAGTGTGTCAAAAAAAACCGTTCAAAAGGTGATTATGACTATCTATTGTAACTTAATAGGTAAACGGTCAAAGTTATGTACGGATTTTTGGCCGGGTTGTTCTCAATGAACATAAAGAAGTGTGAGTGCTTAGTGACCATCCAATTATGTTTTATTAAATTGGTTGTATAAATCAGTTTTTTCACAGACATCTTTGAAAAACTTGTGGTTTGGAAAACTTATCTCAATTTCTAAATAAAAAAGACGTATCATTGTGTCAGAAATGGTACTCTTTCACTATAAAAGAATATAAATTTATACTCTTGGATTTATTAAAATGGTTTTTGCCAAATTGGTATCTTTAAAATCATAGTATATTTTTATTATTCTTGAAAGAGTATCATTTCACAAATGCTTTTTTGTGAGGAAACTCAAATAGAAAGAGAGATAAAATCCATACGCAAAAAAGCAAATCAAAGTATGCTCAAAAAAGAAATGCCAGAGCATACAAAATGAGATTAAAAGAAAAAGACGAATAAAGCGTATGGCATGTGCCCGAAAAAGCAAGAATTGGCACATGAGAAAGAAAATGATCATAATGTGCTCAAGAAAAATTCCAGAGCATATAAAAACAGACAGAGTGGAAAGAGACAAAAAAATGTTATATAAATGTGTATTTCATAAACTTTATCTCATTTCACCAATCACTTCATTTCATCATACAGTATTCCACATGGCTCAACAAGTAATTCCAACTGCTCAACTTGTTCCAAAAATTTCATACAATTAGGAGATGCAACAAACACGATGCTGCAGAGTATTCCATGCTCTCCTGAATGCAAGATTGTTTGGCAGATTCTACTTAATCATCAACTTAGTAAGCTTAACTACTGCCACTGTCGATGTCCATGCTGTGTACTTACAACAATACTAGAGGACGGTTAGCAAAGTCCCTGCCTGAAGAAAAAATCAAGTTTATGCTGAATACTCAATAGTTAGTTTATACTGTGGATATGTTCTGAGACATTCTTCAGTTGCCTGTGGAAACTCTTGATAATCCATTTGTTGCACCAGTCAACATTGAAACGATTGAAGCTTTCATGAACAAGGTTGGCTATCAAGGTGTCGTTTATAAAGTGAGAGCCTTCTACACAAAGAATCTAGCTCAACCATGGTAAACAATGTTCAAGGTGTTCAACCGCTGCTTAACCCCAAGAACATCTGGACATGATCAAACAAATATCAATATTCTTCAACTATTTCATGCCATGATCAACCGAACAAATATTGATTATGCTGCTCTTCTATGGCAGAATTTCATGAACAATGTGAGACAAAAGAAAGAAGCCATCCAGTATCCTCGATTCATCAAGCTTATAATTGCTGATTTAATGAAGAAATTCCTAGAAATTCCTAAACGGATTGAAGAGGATTATCATTCTATCAAAGATGATATTCCATTGGTTAGTGTGTACACTACTGGGGATGTGCGTATATGAGGGATGCTGATTTCGGATGCATTTCTGACAGAAGAGATTCGTGCCACTAATGACTTTAAGGAGTATGAGTCGGTGTTTATGAAGGTAGATGTTCCAATGAATCAACCGCAACCGGTTGTTTCTACCTAAGGAACGCATAGGTCTACACTTAATGCCCATATGACACCTACCCTTACTGCTAGTCCTTAGGGGAAGAAGAGGAAGCAGAGGTGCTTGAAGAGAGTCAAGATCAACAAGAGGCAATCACACAAAATAACATCAAAAGAAAGGAAACCAAGTACAACACCAATTCACCTCCCAGTGATGATAGATAGAAGATGAAATTGCTGAAGCCACTCGTTTTAATGTCTTACTTTACACAAAACTGCTATTAGCATCGAGGCACAAGAAAATATAGCTAAATGTAACAAAAAAATTGGCAGAAGAGGAGATTGGAAAAGCTTGTTGAAGTTGATGTAGATAAAGAATTCTTATGCAATGATTTGTTGAATCAGTTCTAATGATATGTTATGATTTGGTAGCTTAGGTTAGAGCCCGAGAGTCATTAGGAAAATACAGAAAAGGTTGAATGAAGCTGATGTAGAGATTGTGGAGAGAGAAGAAAGATTATAAGAGACTGAAAAAATAAAAGGAAAATAGTTGAGTAGATTGAAAAAGAAAAGAATGATGAAGAGATTGAAAATGAAAAGAACAATGATAATATTGAGGAAACAGATAAGGTTATTAAGGAGAAAGATATTGTTGATGATGTGACGGGTAGTACAAAGATTAGGAAAGAGCAGAAGCAGACACCAATTCCACACAACAACTAGATCCCGAGAATGTTTCATCTCTGATAAAAACATTTCTTGGAATTAACAGCTACTGCATCACCAACAACTGCTACTGCATTCAAAGCCCCATCCACAACAAAACAGAAGAAACAATCTATTTCTTTCAGGTCAAAGACTCTACCAGGAAGTATTGTTGGCATGTGCAGACGACGCGTTTTAATTCGTTCTCATATTAAAAACAAATTTGTCACTCAGGATTTCTTTATGAGTGATAAGATCTTAACTATATATAATTATCTATAAATTATATAGAAATATTATATATAATATATATATATAAATATATATATATCATATAGCTTAATATCATATAAAGTAAAAATAACTAAAAGTAGTCAAATAATACGAAGAGTAAGTATTCCGAAAGTTTTTTCAAAGAAAATTAATTTTAACCAAAGTAAAAATCCAAACTCCCCGGGTCGTAACCCAACGAGCGTGAATTAAGAAATCGTGATTAAGCTTGTAATCGCTGAGCATCTTGAATGATCAAGATTTGATTTGGATCTATATCTACAACTAACATGCAAGAACAAATATAAGGCAAGCTAAAAACGAAAAGCAATTAACAATTTAAACCTACAAACGTTAACGAAATATAAAAACGACCTTAAAAACCTAATTACCAATTTTAAAATCCTAAAAAAATGCAAATTTAATTTATAAAAGTCCTAAATGATTAAAAATAATTTTAGAAAAAAGAATTAAATTTTTTTGACTTTTATTTTATTTATTATGAATTAAAAACTGATTTTATCTAAAAATATTATAAAAAATATTAAGCTATTTTATAAAAATATAAAAAAATTAGGAAAAGTGCTTTGAACAGTTAAAAACCTAAGAAAAATAAAATGAGTCTACCAGCTTATCTCAATAAGCTGGAAAAAAGCCCAAACTCTGATGCTTAAAGGGAAAAACACTCTAAATACTAACTGGCCCAAGGATCTAACGAAAAAGACCCAAGGGCGCAGATGGTATTGTGTGGGAGTGTTAAGGTGTTGGTAGAGTTGAGGTTGAGGTCTCGGGTTCAACCCTTGAGACTTCCCTCAATTCCCAACATTTTTATTTTGTAATTTTTTTTATGAAAAAGTTAAACAAGGCTGAAATAAGCAACTTTTGTGAAAACACTTTTGCTGAAAACTAAAAATAAGCCAGAAATAAGCTGAAACAAAACTCAGATTGGCTTAAAAGCTTTTGACACAACAAGCTAAAACTAATTAGACTTTTTGACACAATAAGAAACTGGAAAGCTAATAAGCGAAAAACAGCTAATTACCTAGACCTAATAAGCACTTTTAATAAAACAACTTTTTATGAATTTAACAAATAAGCACAGAATAAGCTAAAAATAAACTCAGAACACTTAAAAGCTTAATAACATTTTAAACCTAAACTGCTTATGAATAAAAACTACTATAAGCTAAAGCCAAACCCAAATAAGCTAGAAATAACCTAAACTAGACTTTAATAAGCATATCTAAACCAGAATTAGCAAAACCAATAAGCTAGAAAAGAGCAAAAAGCAAATAAGCAGTTTCACTAATTAGCTAACCAAACAGCCTGAACAGGTAGTTTTGAGCTTAATTTTGAGCTACAAAATCAATAAGCTAGAGTCTAAAACCACAAAACAGATTTAGCTTATACATTAAGCTATAAGAATAAGCCAAAAACAAACAATAAACAACTCTAAATAAGCTAGAGAAGACTAATGAAAAAGGCACATTACTGTTTTTGGTTTTTCTAAGATTTTGTAAAAGCTAAAACAGCTATATGCAGCCCTATTTCTAAGCATTTAAATAATGACCTTAAACTTTAAAAAGCTAAAACAGAAAAAGTACTATATCTAAAGAGCTTGTGCAAGAAATTTCAGATCCTAAATCAAGCTTAAACTACCCTAATATTAAGATTGAAAATGGACATTTAGACTAAAAACTGTGACTTATGACATATTACCAATTGATGATTAAAACTAAAACACAAGCACAGACCTATCAAACCTTGCTACTACTTTATTTTAAGACTTAAACATGCATAGAAACCACAACTTAAAGCAACAATAAAAAATTTGAGCATATAAGTTTCAAATCTGAGACTTATGATCTCAGATTCAAAATTTCTATACACAAACCTATGAAAAACAGATTTAGGTTAAATCAACTTTTAGAATCTGACTTAAACTATTATTTTAAGCTAATCAAAACTGACTTGAGTGTCAAAAGCAAACTAGCAGTTCTAACTCAAGTTAAAACTGCTAGTGCCAAACAACCTTTATCAAACACAAATCCATATCAAGCATATTTTTAAACTGTTTTAACCTTAGACTTTTGAAAAACAGATGATCAACTAAGTATATTAGAGACTAATAAGCAAATTTTAATCATAAATAAGCACTTATCAATAAGCTAGACTCTTAGACATATTTTTGGCTTTTTAAGTAGTTTTTATGAAGACTAAACAGAAGCTTAAAACAGATTATCAAAAGCATAAAACTAGATCACATAAGCAATATGAATTCAGAATAAGTAGTAACAAACACCAATAAACAAAGAATAAGCATTTTTAATAAGCAAACAGTAAATAGCTAAAAATTGGAAAATGGAACTTACTTTTCCCTTTGCTCTAAACAAGGGTGAGTTTGCTCTTAGAGAGCTTATCTACTAAGCTCCAGCTTATCTATGATAAACTGGTATTGTCTTAAAAGCCCTTCCAGTTCTGGGTTTTCATCCAATAAGCTGTGATGATTTTTTTGAGAATTAATGGAACAGAAACACATGATTTATAAACTCACTTGTAAACTGATTAAAGCTTAAATTTCATCAAAATAAAGACAGGATTAAAGTGACAGGAACATAAAACTTGTAAACTTGTATTTCATTAAAACTTTAAAGTTACATTGCTTGAAAAAGTAAATACATTAAAATGAAATAAGCTGAAATAAGCAGTAAATAAGACTGAAAAATAAACCTCCACTCCTTCCTTTACAAAGAGAAACTGGTCCTATTTATAGATGAGCCATGGGCTTGGGGTGTGTTTTCTCTGTGAGGAGGGAATGAGGTTCCTTCTATCTTCAATCCAAGCCATCCAATCTAACTTCCTCTCCAAGCCTTCCAATCCTAGCCCTTGATTCTTTGTCTTGTAACTCTGTCCAATCAAAGAATAGAGGATTGCCAAGGTGGCTTATCTTTTTCATGGAGAATAGGTTAAGGTGATTTGTCATTTCATGGGGGAAAAGGTTAAAAGGGTGTGAGTTGGTTTTGTCAGGATTTTCAGGGTGAGATGAAAGGGATGGGTGAATAGTGGGTTTTGGCGGGAAAGGTTTTAGGTTATATTCGTTTGACTGGGGTGCAGGGTTAACGGGGTTAAGGGGTTAAGGATTGTAGGGACTAACGGTGCAATAGTCAGGGACTAACTACTTGACTAAGTAATATTCCACTCGTGCAGTGGGTGTAGGGGCTAGCCCATGGTGCGGTCAGCTATGATATAATTTCGTCTTTAGTAGGTTCATCTACAACATCTGGTGGTGCCCTCGTGGGCACGTTCCTCTCTAGGTCGGTCTGGTCTAATCGAAGTCAACTGACTCACATGGAATACGGGGTGAGTTTTCACCGAGCTCGTCGCTTGAGTCTATAGGCTACCTCTTCTATCTGCTTTTCTACAAGGTTGACTTTCTTCTTCCTTCATCTGTTAGTCCCTAAGGACTAACGGTGAAAAGGTTGTAGGATAAATGGGCTAACAGGGTTATGGGCTGTTAAAGTGGTTTGGGCTTTTTAATTTGGTTTGGGCCAGATTTTATTAATTGGATTTTGCGCTTTATAAAGACTTTTGATTTAATAGAAAAGCTTAATGGGCTGACTTGGCCCATTAACTTGGGTACGGGTTGGTCCATTTAAGATGCACACGTCTTTGGATTTGACTTTTCATGCTCTTTCCATTCTCGTGCTCGGTTTTGGCTTTGTTTTTGTCCTTTAGTTACTATCCGTTACCTGCACAACACAAATAGCAAAACACACATATATTTGGCATTTTATGTCCGTTTTTGGTCATTTAGGCTCGTTTTTATAGGTAAACGGTATGTGTAATTAAGCACATACCAATGAGCAAGATTCGAGAAGTTCTTGATCATTGCAACAAGATTGTACCTGACACAACATTTGCAAAAACCAAAGAAATGATCACACAAGAGATGCCACGTTTGGTTAATCTTGCAGTTAACAAAGATCGTGAAGTTGATCCTATAAAGGCTAAAGAAATGATCGCCAAAGAATTTGCAACTCATAGACCAAAAATGATTGAAGAACTGTTTGAAAGCATATGCTGAATACAACTCTCAATCTTTATCCCACAAAAAGCACGTCAACTGCTAGAAAATCATCTGCTGATCTTCAACATCAATTGTATCTAAATATGAAGTCAAAGCCTCAAGATCCAGCAGCTGATCCAGAAATATAGGAAATTTTGAAAGCTAAGTTTGAAAAACAATAACTTTTCGCATATCACGATGAACATCATAGGAATACTGATCCTCCTGAAGGGGGAGAAACATGGCAAAAAGATATTTTAGAAAAATAAAAGCAGATAAAGTAAAGGAATCTTTTGTGAATGAAAGACCAACTCTACCGACGATGAAGCGTCTGTAATAATCAACCCTTAGGGGGAGATTGTTAGGTTCAAGAAAAGTGTTTATTATTATATGAATTAGTCTTTGTATAGTTTTGATTAGTTTATTGTTTTATTAGTAATTATAATGTAATAAAGTCAATCTTGGTCAAAGTTAAGTAATGTTGACCAAGGTTTGACTAAAGTTAGGAAAATAAAATAAGATGTGCAATAAGTATAAATTCCCCATCTAGGAGGGGTATTTATACAAGACTTTACATTTGTTGTAATTCACTTCTCCCTCCCATTTCTATTTTCCCTTTTGAAATGAAAATTTAGAAAATGATAAAAAATACTCTCTAGCTCCTCTCCTTTATTCTTAAGCTTTCGTATGATCACTACTATGCAAACATGACTTATAACAGGCTCCCACAATTCGGCATATATACCGAACCGAACGACTCTACTTAGACCAAAGCCCTATCGTATGAGTTTACGTAAGTTTGACATCGAGATGTTTCGTTGAGGTCCAATCTCCTGAAGAATGAACTAACAACAACATGCAAAGGGTAATAATGTCTTTATGCTATCGCGAACCGCTGATATTGTTTTATAGATACTCGAATTTCATATTTCTCTTATCTCCGTCTATAACTTTTCTTTATACTACCAGAGCACCATCTAACTTCCGGCTCCATATATTCCACTCCGTTTACTAACTTCATGCATGTATTGAGCACCGATCATCAGGATGACACTACGAACTCCGGTTGCTAACCATGTCCCAATGGGCTTCCAAACCCGATGGTGTCGCACCCTTCCGGCATTGAGTCGACGAGGACCTCCGTTACTTAGTCCAGTGATGTATCCGTTCATCGTCTCTGATCATTGATCAATGACTTAAGCTTTAATTTTGAATATTGGATAAGAGGGGTGGTGTCACGAGATATCATCCACCGCCGTCTAAGGTGAAGATCCATCCAGGATGACGTTATGTGCACTAAAGTTTTGGCTGTTTCAAAAATCCACACTTTTCGCTTGCAACTCCAACATATGGTCCCACAACCAAGCCTGATTCTTGTGCTCTGACTTTTCGACCTCTAATTTTTTATCCTTCGGTATGACTCCCTCTGGTTAGAGCTCTAAAACCCCCTATACCTCTACTATTCAAACTCTAACCTTCATAGGCTCAAACCTACCGTCACATCGGTCACAGTGATGGCAAGGCTCAGTCTATTCCAAAGAACATCATATCTTCGGATCCCAGTCATCAAGGAGAGACATTTTATAAACTTGTCGAACGGTATCTCTGAAAGAAATAGGTAAGATTTTCACAACAATATTCATCGAAGTGCCAGACACTAGCGGTTTAGAGATGAGCCTGCCTATTAAGTATGAAAGTGTATCCCTATTTGGGAGAGGCGTGAAGGTGTTGTGTGTATTTCACTTTCTAGGAATGTATGTGCTTGTTTTTTATTCCTAAAATGTATGACTATGATACGTGTCCATTCATTAACCATATCATAGAGTCCTTAGCTTTTAATATTACAGTTGTGTGCCAATAACTTATATTATATGTGCATGAAATCAATCTACTTTAGTGGGGTAACAATGGCAAGACAAAGTAAAACGTAGTTTCATTAATATGAACTTTTCTAATATTATGATATAAACTGTCGGCGGGAACCATTCAAAAATTTATTAAGATAGCTAAAGCTATTAGTAGTAATATGCTTGTCATTCTATAAATAGTTGTGTGGTTATCAAAATATAATAGTGTATGTTGAGACTCATTTATATTGTGGTATAAACATTTACAAAAAAATAAGAATAAAGAACTCACTAGGCTATTCCAACTCGCATAAAACAATATGGATACTATATCGATATCTATCGGCAATATCGCCCCCCACAGGTAAAAACTACATGTTCGAAATTTAACAAACATGAATAATGTCGTTATTACTAGTTGACCTTGTGATATAAAATATTTTTGTTTTATCTGAGTTCAACAATACTGTTAAGATATACCACCGTTGAACTGGGGGAACTATAATGGTGGGATACCTCCATTGGTTGTGTCGCAGGTTGTTGCGATCTGATCTTGTATTGATACATGTGATATATTATATTTTTCGTATCTAACGGGAGAAATCAAAAAATCTTTCATGATTTATTGTGCAAGACTAACTATATGGGATCATAATTCAATGGAGATCAAAGCATAATGGTCACACTACATTTTAACTCTACAGGATATAAGCCAAAAGGGATGAGCTAAAGTGTATCACACAAAGGCATTATTTTACCCCGAATACATCAAGGATGAGCCAAAGTGCATCGCACAAAGGCATTATTTGAGCCAAAGTGCATCGCATAAAGGCATTATTTTACCCCGAATACATCAGGGATGAGCTAAAGTGCATCGCACAAAGGCATTATTTTACCCTGAATAGATCAGGGATGAACCAAAGTACATCGCAAAAAGGCATTATTTGAGCCAAAGTGCATCGCACAAAGGCATTATTTGAGCCAAAGTGCATCGCACAAAGGCCATTATTTACCCGAATACATCGGATGAGCTAAAGTGTATGCGTAAAGGCATTATTTACACCTTACAGGTTATATAGCCAAAGAGACAGAGTCAGCGTGCATAGCTCTAAAGGCATAATTATACCCACTCAGGAGGGTCGTGTGCCTGGCTAAACAAATCAGTATGTAACTCCGCATAGTCAATATCTATGCGCCCAGCAGGTAAAAATTTATACTCAGTTCTAAAAAATTCATTGCTGATAGGATGACGAATTGGAACCAAACACACGAAGAGCATGAGTTAAGCAACATAAAATATTAACTCCACATGAAAAACATGCCGATATGACATCCAGGTAGGAAGGCCGATACTTAAGTCCTTCATGTGGCATTCAGTCACACATAGCATCATTAACCGTTGGTCAACAATACTATACTGGGGGGACATGTTGACGTATGTGGTATGATAAGCCTCATTCGACGAGGCATGTACTGAATGGTACAACTAAAGGATACTTAAGTCTTTCATATGGTTTAGATATACACAACTTTAAGTATATCATTATTGACTATATGCCAACAATACTATACTAGGGGACATGTCGACATATATGGTCTGACAGACCCGATTCATCTAATGAAGCACCGACTAATGGCCCAATAGGAAGGCAACTCTAAGTTAGTTGTAGGATGAAAGGTCTAGATGAAAGGCACGTTCGGATGGAAGGCACGTCCGGATGGAAGGCACATCCTGATGGAAGGCACCCCTAGATGAAAGGCACGACCGAATAGAAGGCATGACCGGATGGAAGGCCTGTCTGAATGGAAGGCATGCCCAAAGAGAGGTCATGACCGAATAGAAGGCGCATCCAGATAGAAGGCACACCCGGATGGAAGGCATGATCGGATGGAAGGCACACCGCATTAACCACCAGGTAATAGCCATGCGCTTGTTACGCACCTTACTACCCGACTTTAAGGGTATGTTTTCCCCGTATTAAGGGATCTTGTCCCCCTATGATTAGTCAGCTACAGTAAATAGGGACACTATAATTAAAACCAGTCCTTACTGGTTAAAACTCCTTCACCATCTACCACTTCTACTTTTATCCCTTACTTTTCTTGAGTTGAAGGGTCGTATTACCGTTCATCCTGGTCCCTTCATCCCCGGTCGCCTTATGCCGGAGGGCGCACCATTTTTCACTTTTATCCTACCTACATTCATATCACACACATTATATATGTATTATCTTTAAAAGAGTTCTGACTTGATCGTCGGAGGGTGGTCCTCGGGGCTCTGGCTTCGAGGACTCCTTTTAACGGTTCTTTATTTGTTTGTTGCACGCTCCTATGCTCGGGATGTAGATGAACGACATGAGAAAGCCATCAAGACTAACCCGATTATGATTTGACAGGCTACTTATTTAAGGAGTTTATTAAGAATTGCTAATCTCTAAGCACAAAACATAATGCACACAAAATAATCTTCCATTTATACTCCTAAGTATCAATTTATTTTTTATGATTTCTTTCAGCATTACACTTTGAATTTGTCATCGAAGTCTATATTGCTTTTTGGAAAGAAGATAAATGCATAAATTTTTTCTTGCAAATGATATGAGTTAACGTACACTTTTAGTTGGAATGAAGAACTTTATATAAACTAATAAATTTGATATCAATGATAAGTCCTGAAATGATTCTGAATCTTTCGTGTTTAAATCTTCAAGATATGAGTTCTACTGGTGAGGAAGTAGATAGTCTCAGTAGCTTGCCTAAAGAGCTTCTATCAAACATACTATCTCGAATGCCTATAAAATTTGATGTGCGAACTAGCATTCTTTCCAAAAGATGGAGAAACAACTAGACATTGCTCCATAACCTTGACTTTAACTTTAGTGCTACTCACCCTAGCTTAAGTTTTCTTTACCTTACATAATTTGTGGATCGCATACTCAAGCATAGCTTAATATAACATGTTAAAATCTTTTGGTTGCAGTACTGGGGATTATTTCCTCCAGACTCAATTGTGCCATTATGGATTAGTGAAGCAATTAGGTTAAATGTTTATGAGCTTGACATAAAAGTGAGAAGGAGACGTTAAGTTTCCTTTAAGCTTGTTCACTTGCAAGACTCACACAAAAATTAAATTAGATCCAATTGTGGACCACTTGATTGATTAGCAAAGAAAGAGTACTTGAGTTCATCAATGTAGGATGAAGGTCCTTCTTTATGTGAGTTATGGCTAGAAGAAGTAGAAACACCATAAGCAGTACTAACATCATTAGTACTGTTAGTGCTTTTAGAAGAAACAAATGCTACATTTTGTGTGCTGGAAGATAATGCAGTAGAGCCTTTAATATCAGACTGAAAGACTCTAAGATTGTTATAGAGATCATCAAAGCTAAGAGTATCTACTCTTGGCTTGGTCCTCATAATCAAGGATACTTGGAACCAGGAAGCAGGTAAAGACCTAAGAAACTTTTGATTGGCATCTTCAGTGGAGACACATGCACCATGAATCTCAAGTTGACTCAAAAGACTCTGAAACCTGTCATAACCTTTGTGCAATCCTTCTAAGTTGGATACAAAAAATCTTTCAAATTGTTGCTTGAGAATGTATTTTTGCATCTTCTTAGATTCATCATTGCTACCAAATCTAGATTTGATAGCTTACCACATTTCTTTAGCATCAGTCATTTTGTGAAACTTTGCTAAATGGTCTTCTGGTATAGCCATAAGCAAGGTGGTTCTTGCTTTCCTTTCTCTCTCTCTAGCTAAAATTTCTTTGGCAGTTTTGGGAGGTAAAACCTTTATTTGTCCATTTGTGTCTGTTGAGACTTGTACTGGACCATTTCCCTTTTGTATGATTTCCCATATAGGATAATCTGTATGCCCCAAGTAATGTTCCATTTTCATGGCCCATATGTCATACTCACCTTTCTTAAGAATAGGGAGTATAATAGTTGACAAAGTGTGAGGGGCTTGTTGTGTAGGTGTAACTGGTGGTGGTGGTGGTGGTGGATTATCATCATGAAATTCATCTTCTCCTTCCATTGAATAGATCTGAAAGGTAAAGGTTTATAATAGACTTGTTTTGATTCTTCTTACTCAGAGTTTCTTAACAAGCTTTGATACCACTTGTTGATCCCAATGAATAGATCTTTCTTGCCTGTTAAGGGTGGTAGCTAATCTGGATAAATCCAAACTAACTACAAGAGAAACAATGACTATGAACAATATAAGTTATGCGGAACCTAACTTATACTGCTAAGAAGAACAATGAATAAAACAGAACTTTGATTACTATTAATCTGCTAGGTTACAGATTACTAACTATGAATATTTGTAAAACTTGTATATCTAACTAATGTCGTAGGGTTCCTTTTATACACCAAGGAAACCCTAATGGACTTACAAAACACGTTAAGTGATCATGCATATCTATTCCTAATATATCTCATGCATATCACTTAAGCAGTACTATCTATATATGCTAGCAGTACTAACTTACTACTAACAGTACTAACTACTTAGTCTATTTTCTTGAATCTTTAACATTCTTCACCAGCAGCACTAAGTAGAACTAGCAGTAGTAACTTGTATAAGTAGCAGCACTAAGTTGAAGAAACTTCTAAAACCCAACATAAAGCTCTTTCCAAAGACCTTCTTCAGTTTCTGTACCGCTGCATAAACTAAAGTGAAGATACTTCCCAATCTTTTAAGGACCTAAAGAGCTGACGCTGAAGAAACTTCAGCGACTCACACTGAAAGACTTCAGCTTGAGTAACACTTAGGGGATTTTTTGTTTAAATCTACTGAAAGACTGAAGGGCTCAGGAACTGAACCCAACCATCTCCCCTTATTTGAATATACAAATAGCCTAAGTTAAAATCAGTTGTAAGTGAGCAAAACAACTTCTTCTTACACAGCTGATATAAAGTGAACAACATAAACTGATAACCTTTCATTCTAACTTTCATTACATTACAATACACACCGCTTTCGCTACGGCTCTGGTGGGTTCTCTTCCCGGCCGGTTGTGACTCGTATGTCCAGCCAACGACTGTTGATTACCTACTACGGTACCGGAATGGATATGAAGATAAAGTTATTACAAAGGGTTACATGATTTACTGCCTTAGCTGCTCAATGATTCTCATCTGCTTAAGTGGATTCAGGTTTCTCTTATCAACTTCAGCAAGCAGAAGGGAATTGAAGGTCTTGGCATGATCATCCAGCCCAGGACCTTGATGACGTTTGAAGAAGATTTCTTGTACAGTGTATAGCATGGTATTTGAGAAATCTTTCAGATCTTCAATGGTAACAAAATCTTGTCTATGGTAAGAGTTAAACATGATCATACCAAGGACATGTTTGTTTAGCACAGTACTAGGTAAATGATCTTCATACTGAACTAATGACTTAAGCCTTTTGTTTGCTTTGAAGTAGTCATAGATGTCATCAGCATGTTTTATCTTCTTGTTTGCAAGATCATTTAATTTGTCGAGATGGTCATGTTCACTTAGAGGAATATCCAAGTTTATGCCCAGTTCTGCTTCAGTTATGTGTAAGTAGTCCATTCTTGTTTGTATCTGGCCATAATGGTTTTCCATCCTTTTCCAGTTTTATTGGGATATGCTTTCACTACTTCTCTCCATTCACCAAGGTGCAGATCACTGGCTTTGAAGTTGGGATTAACTTCACTTGTACCATCCTTTCTGTATAGTTTAAGTGTAATTAGACCCTTTTTGGTCAAGACATCACAGTTGGTGATTCTTGATTCAGCTTTTCTATTTAGCATTTTGTCACGGTATCTGTCATACTGTAACTTATCATTGTAGTACTTATTTACCACTTCTGGACCAAGCAGATAAACCACTTCTGCTTTCCTTACTTCCCCTTCTTGTTTGGCTGCTTCAGCTTTGGCATCTTCCTCTAGCTTCTTTTGATGATTGATCTCTTCTTCAGTTAGATAGATATGCCTTCCATCTTTAGTGATAAAATCAAACTTCTTTAATTTCTTTGTTGTAGAGGGTTCGACTGTAGATCCAGTCACATGAGTTTCATCATCATCATTAGAATCACTGTTAGTACTTTCTTTCTCAGCCTCCTCTGAAGACATCGCCTTTTTGCCCTTGTCTTTCTTGATATGCTCCCCCTCAGGTTGAGAGGAGCTTTTTGGTAGACTTTGGAGAGGAGATTACATTTGAGTAGTAGTTGTGATGATTGGGGGAATAATTGGTGTTGTAGGTGGTGATGTTGGTTTTGATTGTTGTTTGGTCAGGTTTGCATCCTTTGCAGCTTTTCTTTGAAATAATTGAGAGTTGGTGGCTTGATTTGTGTTCTTCTCCCCCTCAGCAGGTTGAGTGCTAGCTTGGCCTGCTGAAGGAACACTTGTATCTCTAGTTTTCTTTGATGCAATGGCTTGAGCAAACTGATTCAAGGCATTTGTGACTTTGTTGAGTAGACTTTGAAGAGCATCCAAGGTCTTTAGTTTAGCCTGAACCATTTCAACTTGTGATGGCATAGAAAGAAATTCAGCTGGCAGTTCCCACTGAAGTGTCTTCAGTTCAACAACTTGTGATGTAAGACTTGTGACAGTCTTTGTAAAGTCTTCCAGTTTGGAAGGAATTTATTTCAAATCTCCTGGTAGCTCAATCTCCAATTCATAAACATGTTTCTTTAACCCTTTTACTTCTTCAGTCAGTTCATTAAACTTGGAGGAAAGATCTTTCAGCTCAGTTGGTAGTGAGCTGCTAAAGTCACGAGCAGATAAAATATTTGAAAATTCAGTTTGTAAAGACATTACCAAAAGCTCTTTGAGCTGTCCCACATTGGGAAATGAGGGTTGAGCTTTTAAGAGAGCAGCTTCAGCTTTGTTCTTCTCAAGTTCTAGTTTGTGCTTTTGAGACTGAATAATGAGGACTTAGTTGGTAAGCTCTTGAATTAGAGAAGACCAGGGAGATGAGGATTTAGGAACTGAAGTATCTTCAATTTCAACATTTGTAGTAGCATGAACTTCGTCTGCCTCCTCATCTTCATCACTGTCATCAACAACAATGATAGGATCATCTTCAGGTGAATCCAGGTCTTTGAAGCTTGTCTGAACACTTGACACTAGTTTTGCTAGATCTTCTAACTTGATTGTTCTTGAGGCTTCATCTTCCTCAACCTGTCTAGCAATGGAGCTGGCCCCTTTTCTTATTGTGGGTTGAGTGAGGACATTTTCCAACCCTTCACTAACAGATTGGGTTTTATCTGCAAGAACATATGGGTTAGTACTTGCAAATAATTGATCATATGAAGTGTTTTTGGTCCCTTCATTCATACCCTGTTGTTGAGGTACAAAATCACTAGGAGCAGATTTTCCAAGATCAGCTTCAGCTGTGGAAACTACTAAAGCATCATCTCCTGATGCAGACTCAGAGTGAATAATGAAAGATGCTGAATAAATAGGCTCATTTAAATTAAATGCTGACATACCACTACTGAGCTGAGGGTTGGCTCTTGCTTCACTGGTGACCCCTAAAGAGGTTGGGTCACTAGTTGCTTGTTGGTCCTCTTTATGCATTCCAGTATCTACAGGTGTAGAAACTGGAGGCTGGCTTGGGTTTGAGTACATGGCCGAGCTGGACTCTTTTCTTTTCTTAGAATGGCCAATTTTGGAACTGGTGGGTGCTTTAGAGGACCCACCTTTTGTTGCCTCTTTGCTGGACACAGAGGGTTGTTTTGAAGATGTTGAATGCTTCATGTGTCCAGGTTTAGCTCTAGGCTTTGTGCCTTAGGGAACCCTCTCAGCTTTGGAAGAGGGCTTGGGAGCTTTAAAAACCACTGGCTCAGTAGCACTACATATAGCCAACATATAGTCGGTGAAGAGAGGTTCTTCAGGTTGGTTGTGCTTCAGTGCCCAATTGTTGACACTAAAGACTTGAGTGGGGTAGAGTGTGAGTTCACCATCTCCATAGCCTTCCTTTATTTTGTGCATCATCAATAGAGAAAGAAATCTAGTGTAGGGTACAACCTTTTCCCTATGTCTCTTGTTCAGTTTGATGATGATGACTTCCCAAAAGATACTGGCATAGTCAATGTTGATCCCATTTGCTAGACTATACAGTATGATGGCATCTTTGTTGGTAATCTGATCAAAACCTCCAGATTTACCTTCGAAAAACTAGATAATCTGTGCCATTAATAATTTCCACTTAGGAGGAAGAAGACTCTTTTTGAGAGTCCCTTTGACAGGAACAGTTTCCCCATACCCGATTGTTTCAAACCATGGCCTAACTATGTCAATAAATGGTGGTGCAACATATTCGCTAGAGTGAGGAAGGTAATGTGCACCAATGGCATTCCTAATGGTGTTTACCCCTATTTCGCCATAGATACCACCAGTGGGGACAGAGAAAGAGACCTTAGAGTTTTCAAGAGCTTTAGCCGAGTACCAAAACTCGGCTAGGTATTCCTTATACATGTTTGGGGATCTGGTGAATGGTTCTTTAAGGCAGCATTTGTAAATGAAATCAGAAACACATTTGAAATAATCCTTGTTATTATGTTCAAGGTATAAAAGAGCAACCTCATTGTTTGTGTTGAGGATGATATCTTCAAGATTGAAGCCTACTTGTTTAGCAGCAACAAAGGGTTGTTCTTGTTGTGGAGGATTTTGTTCTTGGTTTGCCATTTGATGTGATTAGGGTTTTGATGATTTGATTTGTTTTGAGGTTTTGTGTGTGTTCTTGGTGAAATGATTTGTTCTTTTGAGAAGTGATTTGTGAATGGTGAAATGGGTTTATATGATTTGTTACTTTTCATTTTTTCTTTTGAGTAATTGTTAACTACCAAATGAAAGTTATGTATTTGTGAGAAGTTTTAGGGTTTGGTTTTAACATGTGTGTGAAACTTTGTATTTAATAAAAGTCATTTCAACATGCTTCTGATGCTTTGGACAGTGTACAGCCATCTGTGCACTGTCAAAAATAGGTGAGAGAAATGTGAGGTCATTCTAACGTTTGAAATTCATCTTTTAATAAACTTTTTAAATTGTTAACTTCTTTTGTAAGAAATCACTTAATAATATTATTTATTTTGAAAATCAATTTTGTTTTTGAAACCGACCATGTGATTGATGTAAAGAAGACTGAACTAGGTTCAGGTTTGATGTCATGTTATGCTGAACTGATTATTGTAATCATCATCATCATCAATCTTCTAGCGAAGGCGACAAAACCACAAATGCTCATGAAAATCCATGAATGAGACATATGTGATTGCTCAGTTACTTCACTCGAGAGACAGCTGAAGATTTAGATAAAATTATTTTATAAACTGAACTGAAGAAAATGAACCAGTTTTGTTCAGTTCTTGACCTGACCAATATTTGTGCTCCAACGAAGGCGATAAAATCACACATGCTCATTTAAATCCATGAGTGAGACATACGTGATTGCTCAGTTACTTCACTTAAGCAAGCTAAAGGTTGCATGCAAAAACTGAACTGACACTTAACATATGAAAATTTATTCAGTTTTGGATAAAAGCGCTAAACCTTTAGTTTTCTTCAGTTAGTACTGAAGCTTCAGGTTTTGAATCAATGTTCAACATACCTAGTTCATCAATCAATCTTTTGAAAGATGGCTTGTTCAGAAGCTTGATGAAGATATCATCAAGTTGATATTGAGTGGGAATGAAATGAAATTCAATGTCCCTGTTGAGAGTATGATTCTTGATCTGTTATCAATAAGCTTTGATTTGTTTTGAGTGCAAAATTGGATTGTTTGAGATTGCAATAGCACTTGTGTTATTACAAAATATGGGTACCTTTTAATATATGATATCATAGTCAGTGAGTTGACTCTTTATCCATAGTATGTTGGCACAACATCCAGCAGCAGCTACATCTTCAGCTTCAGCTGAGAACATAGCTACAGATTGCTTCTTATTCGCACATCGTCAAACAAGCTTGCCTTCTAGCAACTAACAAGCACCTGAAGTGCTTTTCCTGTTCATGTTACGTCCAGCATAGTCAGAGTCTGAGTATCCTTTTAGGTCAAAACCTGAACGTTTTGGATACTGAAGACCAAGGCTGAGAGTACAGAAAGTTCTCTTAACAGAAATAAAGGTGAGATTCCTTAGGATTTGCTTGATATCTTTCACAGAGATAAGAGAGACTTGGATGTTAGGTCTGCTTACAGTTAGACACATTAGTGATCCAATCATACCTTTATATTGAGTCTCATTTATAGCTTTGCCATTGAGATCAGGTCCTAACATGTTAGGGGGTACTATTGGAGTTATCACTGATGAGCCATTTATGTCATACTTTTTCAGCAGATCCTTGACATTTTTGGTTGATTTGAAATGTTTCTTTCAGATCGATTAATATGAAATCCGAGGAGGTAGGTGAGAACACCTAACATGCTCATTTCGTATCTTTGAGTCATTAGTTTAGCAAACTGTTTGCACACCTTTGTGCTGGTGGACCCAAGGATAATGTGATCAACATGAATTTGTACTAAAATTACATTTTTTTGAGTTTTGTAGATAAACAATGTTGTCTATCATACCTCTTACAAAATTGTGTTCAGTGAGATAGGTTGAGAGAGTTTCATACCATGTTCTTGGAGCTTGTTTAAGTCCATAAAGGGCTTTGTCCAATTTGTAGACATGTTTGAGGAATTCACTACATCTCAAAACCTAAGGGTTGTTTGACATAAACTTCTTCTTTTAGTTTGTCATTGAGGAATGTACTTTTGACATCCATTTGATAAACTATGAAGTTTATGTATGTGGCAAAGGCAAGAAATATCCTGATTGCTTTAAGTCTTGCAACTGGAGCAGGATTTTATCATGATTTATGCCTTTATGCAATTGATGATTAAATCAAGCATTATTGCCTTATGATTACAATGCCAGATTCCCCCTTTATTGAAAAGAATTGGAGTTGTATCGTATGCTGAAGGATCTTCCATTTGGAGATGATAATAGTTCAGAGATCTGAACATCTTCAGTTTCTGTTAAATTAAAAGCCAATTGGACCTAAGTTTGATACCTTTTTATGTGTTGGGTTCAGTTCCTGAGCCCTTCAGTCTTTCAGTAGATTTAAACATAAAATCCCCTAAGTGTTACTCAAGCTGAAGTCTTTCAGTTTGAGTCGCTGAAGTTTCTTCAACGTCATCTCTTCAGGTCCTTAGAAGATTGGGAAGTATCTTCACTTCAGTTCTATGCAGCGGTACAGAAACTGAAGAAGGTCTTTGGAAAGAGCTTCAGTTCAGTTTGGTTGACAATTCCAAGCTGAACGTTGTCTATCTCCTTAACAGAAGATTGAAACGTTTGTTTCACTTCTAGAAGGTTTACAAGGCGGGAAAAATATTGCTTTATGTCAAAAGGAATAAAGTAATCTCCCTGAGAAAGTAACTTCTAAAGCTGGTATAGAAGTACAACAACTTTTCCTAAATGACAAGCCAATTGGAGGTTGGTTGGATGAACCAAAGTCTATTCCCACATGTATGCTTATAAAAAAGTAACTTGCGTTTGTGTATTGTACAATGCATATTTACCCAAATGAAAAGTTTTCAATGCATATATACAATTGAGGTTGGTTGGATGAACCAAAGTCTGTTCCCACATTTGGGTAAAATTGAAAACTTGCGTTTGTGTATCATGTTTCTATTATATTCTGGAACCCAGGGACTGGAAAATGAGATAGAATTCTTAAAGTTCATGTTAGGAAATTCAAACGTTTTGAAGCTACTAATAGTCACATGTGGAACTCTACTAAAAGAATTGGACGAAGAAGAGTTATTTTATGCAGAATTAACAGCGCTTCCAAGGTCTTCAAGGGATAGCCGGATTCATTTTTTCGGGACTTGTGCCTAATATACAAGTGGTTTGTTTTGGTGAGACGACTATTGCATTTACTATGCGGGTCGTCTATGCTGCATGCTATTTTTCTTGCTGTTTACAACTTTGCCTTGAACC
>BQNB010041431.1:4198-43797 GCA_026074375.1 Tanacetum coccineum
AGCGGATGTTCCAGAAATTTACATGCAAGAGTTTTGGGCCACTGCTAAAGTTCATCACCACTCGATTCGCTTCAAAATGAACAACAAGAAACATATTGTGAATCTTGAGTACTTCAGACAAATGCTTCAAATATGCCCTAAACTCCTTGATCAGCAATTCGAGGAACTACCCTTTGAAGAGGAAATTCTCACGTTTCTAAGAGATCTTGGTCACAGTGGAGAGATAAAGGTGATCACCGATGTCAATGTCAACAAGCTACATCAACCTTGGAGATCATTTGTTGCGGTTATCAACAAGTGTCTGAGTAGTAAAAGTACAGGATATGACAGTCTTCGACTATCCCAAGCTCAAATCCTTTAGGGCATGTACCATAAGAAGAACGTAGACTGTGCCTACCTTCTGTGGGAGGACTTTGTTTATCAAGTGGAGAACAAGAATGTCAAGAGGATTAATGAGATGTACTACCCTCGATTCACCAAGGTCATCGTCAACTTCTTCATGACTAAGGATCAATCAATTCCAAGAAGGAACAAGGTAAATTGGCACTTTGCCAGAGATGACCCCATGTTCACCATGATAAAGGTTGTCTCTAGGCATGAGGACACTCAGCTGTATAGTGCAATTTTGCCTATTGATTTGACAAATGAAGCCATCAAAGATTCAGAATCCTACAAAGAGTACTATGCCATTACTTCAGGAGCTAAACCTCTAACAACAAAAGCAAGTGTTAAGAAGAAGCAAGTTGGATCTGACAAGGCAAAGACTCCTCCATCTACAAAAGGCAAAAGACCCAAGACAACTGCAAAGGTGACTAAACCAAGTATGAAGAAGCAACCCACTCAAGGATTGGAGACTCTATCAGAAGTGGCATTGACGGAGGAAGAACAAATGAGAATTGTCACTAAAAGAAGCTTGACTGAATTCCATAGCTCTCATGTCAGCGGATCAGGTGCAGATGAAGGAACTAGTGTTACACCAGGGGTTCCCGATGTACCTAAATATGGTTCTGATGATGAGCAGATTTCTTAGAAATCCAGTTTCGATAAAGATGATGATGCAGAAAGCGAAAATGATGATGATAATGACTATGCTGATAATCAAGACGATGATGGTCAGGAATATGATGAACAAGATGATGAAGAACAAGTTAATGATGATGAGTAAACTGATTCAGACAACGATGGTGATGACTTCGTTCCTCTCAAGTTTTCCACTCACGATGAAGAAGATAAATAAGAAGATAGCTTTGATCCTAGGGTTCAAACACCTTCTCATGTTGAATCCACTAATGATGAAGACAGTGATGAAGAAATTCAAGATGCGAATGTTGAGGGAGACGAACAAAATGAAGAGGAGACAAATGAAGAGGACGAAGCAAATGAATTATACAGGGACGTGAATGTAAATCTGGTTGGAAGAGATACTGTAATGACGGATGCTCTACGCACTATCATTAAAACAACTCAAGTAATAGAAGACACTCATGTGATCATCACTCCGGTCAATCCTGAAGGTCAACAACATATTTCTTTTGTGTCATCTGGCTTTGTTTCTAACATGCTCAACCCCAGTCCAGATACAGGTATTGACTCTTTGTTCAATCTTAACACTGAGTCAACTTCACTAGTAGATGTTTCAGTTACTACTATTGTTGAGCCACCTCTTTTGTCTGCAACAACTCTTCCTCCACCACCCACTCCTCTCATCACACATCTGCAACAAACACCAGTTCTCACACCAATAACTGTTCCAAGCTCCTCACTACAAGATCTTCCCAACTTTGACTCTTTATTTGGGTTTGACCATAGACTTAAAACTTTGGAAAATGACTTCTTGGAATTTAAGCAAACAAACCAATTTGCTGAAGCAATTTCTACAATTCTCGGCATTATTGATGCTTACATTGCCAACAAGATGCATGAAGCCGTCCAAACAGCCGTACAATTGCAGTCAGACAAACTCAGAGATGAAGCTCAAGCTAAAAATGAAGATTTCATCAATAAACTTGATGACAACATCAAGAAAATCATCAAAGATCAAGTCAAAGAACAAGTTAAGGCACAAGTCTCCAAGATTTTGCCAAAAATTGAGAAGACTGTAAATGAACACCTCGAAGCAGAGGCTCTGACCCGATGAATCTCAGACATCCCATGCCATAGCCACCAACCTGTCTGAACTTGAACTGAAAAAGATTCTCATAGATAAGATGGAGAGTAACAAGTCAATCCACGGATCTAATGAATAGAAGAATCTCTACAAGGCATTAGTTGACGCATACGAAAGTGGCAAACTTATACTTGACACATATGGAGAAACTGTTTCATTTAAAAGGCGTCGAGATGATGAGGATAAAAACAAAGAACCCTCCGTTAGATCAAACCGGGGGTCCAAGAGAAGAAGATCTGGAAAAGAACCAGAGTCAACCAGTGCATCAAAGGAAAAGACCTCCAAGACAACTGGCAAGTCAACTAAAGGGTCCAAATCTCATCATAAGTCTGCTGACGAGTCTGCTCAAGCAGAGGAACCAATGCACACTACCAAAGATTTGGAAGAACCCACACATCAGGAGTTCAAAACAGGAGTTACTGAAGATCAACCTGATGAGGAGACCTCTCAGCATCCTGATTGGTTTCAAAAACCAACAAGACCTCCTTCTCTCGATTGTGATTGGAACAAGACTTTGCCTGATGCTCATGGACCTGTTCAACCTTGGATAAGCTCTTTAGCCCAGATGAAAGATCCGCATGAGTCGTTTAATGAGCTGATGGACACTCCTCTTGATTTCTCAGCATTCGTGATGAACCGGCTTAAAGTTGATACTTTAACTCCAGAATTATTAACCGGTCCAACATTCGAGCTGATGAAGGGATCATGCAAGAGTCTGGTAGAACTTGAATATTTCCTAGAAGAAGTCTACAAGGCAACCACTGATCAATTATACTGGATCAACCCTGAAGGCCAGCAATATCCACATGATCTGCGAAAGCCACTACCATTGATACCTAATTCCCGAGGTCGTCAAGTCATTCCTTTTGATCACTTCATCAACAACGACCTTGAATATCTAAGTGGTGGTGTCTCAATCCGAAAATATACAACTTCAGTGATGAAGACCAAGGCAGCAGATTACGGGCATATCAAATAGATTGAAGATTTGGTCCCTAACAGAATGTGGAGTCAAGTGCCAGTTAGCTATGACAAACATGCACTCTAGGGAATCTTACATTGGGGGTAAAAACGACAACAATTCTATGGATTTACGGTTAACAGGGAATCTGCTCGTGATGTCTACTCCAAACGCAGAATCATTGCTGTCACAAAGCTAGAAATTATCGAATGGCATAATTACAAGCATCTGGATTGGATCACTGTTCGTAGAGATGATGACAAGCTGCACAAATTCAAAGAAGGCGATTTCAAAAGGCTTCGCATTCAAGACATCGAAGACATGCTACTTCTTCTTGTTCAAGGCAAGTTAACAAATCTCACTGTTGAAGAACGCATTGCTTTTAATGTCTCCTTGCAAATGTTCACAAGAAGCATTGTCATTCAAAGGCATGTGGAAGATCTTCAATTAGGTGTCGAAAGTTACCAAAAGAAGCTCAACCTCACAAAGCCGAATACGAACAGATCAGATCTTAAATGAATGGAAGCTTATTCAGCATACTCCAATCCTAGAGGATTCATTTACCAGAATAAACACAAGAAGAACAGATTGATGCGTATTGATGAACTACACAAGTTTAGTGACGATACACTCAATGATGTTTAGACTACTCTTAATGATCGTCTAAATGGAATTCGGATGAAGTATCTGCCACAGACTATCTGGAGACAAAGTGATAGAGATAAAGCAGCAGCTATGATCCGGGCAATTGATAAACAGCTAAAGACCAGGAGGATTATTCAGAGCCTGGAGAAATTTGTTGGTGGGAGACCGTACGAGGGTGACTTTAGGCTGCTGCAAAGGACCATATGATTTATCATATGATGTACTCATCATAACAGGTCATTCGTCGTGAATAATAAAAACTTGTGAATTTGTATATATGTAGTGTAGACATTATGGCGATAATAAGGAGTGCTCGACTACAAAATTTTCAAGAATTTCTTAGTAAATTTAAAAAATTTCAAATTATTGTACTTAAAACTGTCTTATATACCCTCATAAATTGAGGGGGGGGGGGGGGCATTAAAATGTTCCTTATAGAGTGTGTGTAACATTTTGTCCCCGAACGTTTAATCAATTGATATCCAAAATATCAAGGGATTAACATTTTGGATAAGGGGAGAAAATGTGATTAAACTGCATCTAATTTTTATTGAAATGTGATTGAATAAAATGGACTCAATGCACTCCACACTTAGCATGTACTATGATTACGATGGACATGTTAAGGGGGAGCTTTTAGTGATGATGAAAAACTCTCAATGTGTAAATATTTTGATATTTATATCAAACACTTTGATTGAACTTTTCAACGATTTTGGTTTTGATTGTGAAGGAATACCCAAAAGACCGACCATGTACTTAAATTTATGGAGTTATAAGGTGGTTAGGCATAGTTATTCAAATTTCATGATCCAGCCAGAACCGGAGGGATCTACCCAGGGATATCCACTAGTTAGTGTAGAAGTCTTTAGGCATGATACAAAAGGAGAAAAAGTAAGAATCGAGAATAATGCCGACTAAGAAGGAGCTAACACTGGAACAAACCCAACAAGGTGTTAGTTATGAAGTCTCGGTAAGCATTGAAGGGGTTGAAGAATGAACAAGAAATGTAAGGATAAAGGGTAAAAAGAAAGAAGCCCTTCATACACTTAGTCAGAAAACCGGGTCAATGACATAAAATTTGTCAAGAAACACTAAGTTTTGTCTAACATTAAGACAGTCAACGACCCAGTGACGGCAATGCACCAAACCCCCCCCAGCCACTCAAGGTCCACTCAACAGACTCTTGTTTTCATTTCTCACGGAGATTACATGCATTATCCTAGTGACTTTCTCACATCCGAGTTTAGTTAATTGAAAAGGTACGTTCTGCTCAAAGCCTCCAATCACAAAAACCAAGAGTGCACAAATAGTCCTAGAGCCAAAAAGAGATCATCTATAAATCAAATAGTACACATGACAAAATTATGTTTGCTAAGTCACACAATGTGAATAACAAATATATATTAAGAAGTCCTAACGCAATACCTTGAGATTTGCCCAAACATCCGAGTTGAGATTACTCACAGTGAAGATGGAAATCCTGCTTGAGCCAACATCAAACAAGCTCATGTAGGTAACTTATGCGATTCTATATGAATCAAACTTGTGACAACTGGAAAGAAACGATGGTGCGATTCTATAAGAATCAAACTTGTTCCAAGTTATGTAATTGACGATTGATGATGAATTTTGAAATGATAACACTCTCGATGTGTCACAAAACCACTTTAGCAAGTGACACGTCGATTGATTTTCAAATTGATTTTTCTATTCAATCGGTGAGACTTCGTCTTACTGGTTTACTCATACCGTGTTATCTGCTTTGAGACGCTTCGGTAATGAGAACGGCTAGTGCAGCTGCGAAACCCTGTCAAGGAGATTCCTCTTAATTATACCTGATCACAGGCAGTATTTATACTGATCAACGAGGAACCGTGGTTATTGCAACCGTATTTGACGAAGTGACAAAGACACTCTCGTCTAAATTTGTTGATTATCACTAACCTAAACCTGCAGGTACTCCTGACGATTGGTGCAGCTAATTCCCGACGAATCACGATTCATAGTCACATGCTCATACTCGACCGACAAACATAAAGACATCATGAAAGCTCAAGAACATGTTTCAAGACTTCCGCTACTCTGATACCGTACGTCTTTCTTGAAGTGACAAAGTATTAAAGTCAAAGAAGTTTCCGTCACTCTGATACCGAACATCTTTCTCGAAGTAACGAAGTGTTAAAGTTAAAGAATTTCAAGAAAGATGCAACATTAAAGCTTTTCAAGTCAACAAATCAATAAAGGTACGAGCATGTCGGTCTAGATGTCACAAGTTCACAAGATGGTAAAATTTACAAAATAACGAAACGAGATTATGCTTGGTTGATGATCTCATGGTGTTCACTTTCAAATCAAAATAAAGGAACAAGCTCGAGCATAAAGTAAATGATCACTACATTAAATCACAAGTTAACGATTGAAGTGAAAAGAGCTCAAGACTAATGATAACAGCATAGTATGCTAGGTTTAAATTTTGTAAAATGAAGCGACCTCCCTTAGGGGGAGATTGTTAGGAATATGAAATTCCTAGGAAAGTGTCGGTCGCTTCCATAGATAACTGTCGTTAGCTCGTTAAGTAATTTTTGGAAATTTACATAGTTAGTTAGCTAAAGGCCCATGGATAAACCCATGCAAGTCCAAGCCCATCATACATTGTAAGTATATAAACACCTCTCCATGCCTTGGAGAGGTGGTTGGTTGTTCATTTTTCACACATCATATATGTTTACTTTCTCTCTCTAAATGTTCATCCAACCCTCTCTCTCACACTAAAATAACCTTTTCCCTTTCTCCAAGTATGTTATAAGATAAGTCTTTCACCCAGATAGTTATTTTAGCTTATAGTTGAGTCCACTAGTCCTTTTTATTAGTCATTGAGCCTCATGGCCCATTAAGGAATTTTATTTAGTCCAGTAATTTTTAAATAAATACATTTATTCTTTATTAGGCTGAAGCCTAAACTTAAGCCTAATACCATGAAAATATAAGTCCATATAATAATTTAAATGGACTGAAGCCCATTAAACCATAGGCCCATTATATATGCAGGAACCAACAAAGCCTTAAGCCCATTATGTAAGACGAAACCCACAAATCCATAGGCCCATATATAAACCGAAACCAATAAGCTATAAGCCGAAACATAAAAGCCGAGTCAATAAGTCACAAGCTTGAAATATACATAGGAAAAACAATAAGCCATAAGCTCGCAATATAAGCCAAACCAAATAAGCTCTAAACCGAATAAGCCAAAAATAAATGAGCTGTGGCTAATAAGCCGAACCAAATAAGCTATAAGCTCGAACAAATAAGCTATAAGCTCGAACGAATGGACCGAGCCCTTTTTTCTCTTGTCAGACCAAGGCTAACACAAGCTTAAAATATGGGTTGGTTGGGCCGAGCCCAAACCGGATAACCTAAAACCAAAATAAGTTTTTCTAGCTTATTTTTAAGCAACCCTTTACAAAATAAGCCCTTGACTCAAAATAAAGTTACCACCACAACCAATATTTAAAAGTGACCATTCTTTGTTCCTTTCCTTTTATACTCGACGCAAGCAAACACCCCCTTTTATAATTCATTTCGTTTTCAAATTTTGATTTTCACAACGATCAACTTGTACAAATAGTATCAAGACACTATAAGAACCATAAAAGTACAACTTAAAACAAAATTTAGAAAAACTTATAATCTTAATGTTCTTGGTTGGGTTTTTGACGCAAATGAAACAAACCCAAATATTTTTTTACAACCCATAACTATCTAATACCAATATTAGCCCCATGTTCTTGACCAATCTTCAAATTTTTGTGTTTCTTGTTCTTTGGTTGCGTCCGAAAATAAGAGAGAAAGAGAGATAATTTTTTTTGTTAGTTTGATTTTGAAATGGAGTATGGAATGCATGTTTGAGGCTTAAGACAAAACATTTTGTACCATGAAGGGACCAAGTAGCTAAAATTAAGCCTTGGTGTCTACCTCTTCTTGTCCCTAAACGGTTAGCATCCTATGATGCTCGGGGTGTCTCGTTTTTGTGTCGGGTTCTGTAAAAACTCAATTCTCGCTAGGTAAAAATGTTACCCGGGTTTAGTTAGTATTTTTATTGCGTTTAAAACATTTTTCCAATAGTTTAGAGTATTTACTCGACACCCTTTTCTAATTTAAATCTCCCAAAAATTTATTTAGAACGTTACCGGTCACGTCAGGACCGAAAACACAAATTTTTGTTTAAACTCAACCGAACCTTTCCCATCATTTTTAAAAATGTTCCAACGTCTAAAATTCAACTTGACAGTTTTGACTTGCCCAAAGTTTTCACTTTAACGACCGTTACGGTCTTTTGCCGAATTTCACGAAAACGCCGTTTTCTGATAACTTTCAATTCACACCTCAATGTTTCACGTTTATCCAACGTTTCACCAACTTATAAAATATTCCATTAAATAATTTTATTTCAATCCACCCAAAGCTCATAAACACATTTTCAAATTTATTGTCGTGTCGGTACGTGCTGCGTGACGATTTCTGCTAAATGCGGGATAACTTCCTGGAAAGCACCGAAAGACCACATAACCATTCCAAAGTGGAAAGACGAATCAAAAGTGATTCTCTTACTATTTCTATGACTCTCTCCAAAACCTGGTTAAACCGTAACCGTTTTTACGCAAAATAGGTCAACCGAAGTCAACTTTTCGGCTTTCTCCAAGAAAACCGACAAAATCAAAAGACTCCGATATATATAATCATAATATTTTATAATACTTAACCCAGGAATAGTTACCGGTTATCACAGCTCATGAGTACATCTGAAAGCTAGTGAGAGTATTTTGTTTTGTTTTTCTAAAATCAAATATGTTGTTGAACATATTAGAAACAATTTTTCATCTAAGTAAGATTTTATCCCTTAGATTGAAATAAAGTTTTTGTAAGAATTTTAGAAAATGAAACATGCAACCTTGGTATAATATGTTTGATACATTAAACATATGTGGTGAATTAAGTCTGAAAGCAATATGAAATATCATTAAGTGAAACTCAATGATCTGTCTTACTTGGTGAGACGGAACACATTAATGAAAGCCTTAAGTCCCACTAAAGGATTCATTATGTACCTCATGTTGTATATAGGATTAGTTTTATCATTTGCATAAGTGCAAGATGATTTAACAACATTGGAATCTAATTGAAAGATATTAGAAGGAACATTCTTATTAATGTTTGGATTAGGAATTCTTTCCTAAATGATGAAACTATGGATATACATTGTGATAATCATAGTAAAATCATTATAATCAACAAACCTTGGGTTTTAGTGATATCCAAACATTATCAAAGAAGTGTTCAGAGTTTACGGGAGTTTAGCATAGTGTTGTTTGTATACACTAGTGTTTGTTTTATTGAGATGATACTCAATCCTAGTATTGACGAGTTTTCATCATGAATGATAACATTGCTAACTACACATGCTTGGTTTAAAACTATACTAAAAGAATAAGAATGCTTTACATTTTGGAAAACTATTGAGATGGCTGTCTCCATTAGGATGTTTTACATATGTCATACATCTTATGGAATGTAATGTGACTAGACTCATATAAGTAATACTTATAAGTGAGTGCACACTTACAAAATAACAATCATCATATTATTCAAAGAACTGCACGATTACTGAATTTTTAAAATAAATATTCTCAAAGTTCCACAAGATCATAACCTAGTTGATTTGTTCATGGAACATATGCCTTATCAACAATTGTGATTGTTGTGAATAAGACATTAGTATTCAACTAGGATCATCATGCATTAATCTTATTTGGTATTTTGATAATGGAACTGTAAGCAGTTGTATTAAATAATGAATTGACATACGTGATATGATCGTTTTCATTTATACTACTATGTTCTATATTTGCATGTTTAAATCCTTTAATAAATTTATTTATTCTAAACTATGTCCATTGTCACTTAACAATATGGGTATATTGTTGAGTTAAGACAAATGTAAGGGTCGGTTATATTCTGTTGAATATGTAAAGATGATTCTGCCAAACTCATATGTTATTCAATGTGGTTGAGTATTGGATACCACGCCTGGTGTAAATCACTTTATGGATCAGCGTCATTAAGTGAGTTACATATATGGTTAAGTTTGCTTATCCTCGGACTTGAGATGCAAGCAGGTTTTGCATGTATGGCTTACATTTTCTTGATTCTAGTCAACCGCTATCCTAAATAAGGTAGTTAAAAAGGCTACTTTCAGAAATATTATGAAGTATGTAAAAAACACTTGTAGTCAAAATAGAATTTGTTCCTCTACGTGTTCGGGAGTTAGATACTTACTAGGCCCCTTGTTGGGTTGATTAGATGTTTGCATGGCCATGCCCAAAGTGTAGTTAAGATGATTCTTTTTATATTTGGTAACCTAGATCAATACAGAAATAAGAAATAGAATCGTTAAATTATAGGATGACTATGATCCATATCCATATTAAACACCGTATCTGAAACAAAAGGATGAATTAACTAAACCATAAAGGCTGATATGTTTATTCAAACCATACTCATGTATTTCTAAGAGCATTTATAATGTTGCTAGACTATTCGTCAATCTTAATATGTTATATTCTATGACCATGACATTCGCAAGTGGGAGCTGTTGGGATGTGCTCATGTCATACGAATATTTATACGGCTAGGAATACGTGTGCCTATGGAGGTCACACACGTATACACATAGATATCACTCTATTAATATATATATATATATATATATATATATATATATATATATATAAGTATATATTTATTATATTTATTAATACTCTAACGATAGAATACTTAACGGTCGTTAATTAGTTCGGTTACGAATAATTAACTTAAAGCCCCTTAATTAATATGTAATGTACATAATAATTATAAAAAGTCAACCCAATGGGTGTTTGGGCTTGTGTAGTGGACGGCCAAAAGAGATAAAAAGAAGGGGTTGAGCATTTGTTTAATTAGGCCTATGTTGTTATAATTAAATGCCCAAATTCCACCCCTATATAAGGAGATTATTTGTGACCATTTATCTCCATCCCTTCTACTTTTTCTCTTCTCTTTAGTCGTCCCAAGGAAGCCCCATGTAGGGAATCTGAAGTGTGATTTTTAGTATTCGGTATTCGTTAGTTCGAGAAAATAGCATTCGGGTGATATTGGTTAACGTGTAGTGTGGATACACGTAGAGGTTACTTCCTTTAGTAACTTGGAAGGTTTCGGTTTCACACGGTGTAATAGACGTGCGTATTTTGAAAAGCTCCGGTTCTTCCATAGCTTGATTGCTATACGGTACGGTTTTCCGTTTATGTTTTATGTTAATTATATTGGCTATATGTGTTTATATTAATAATAGGTTATTAGATAACTAATTCCAACAGTGATGTGGTTTTCTTACTACACTATGTTGGTGGTGATGTTAATTATGCTAAAAAGTTGATGTGATATTGAGTTGACGATGGTGATCGTGGTCGCCACTAGACCCGGTCTAAGTTCGTTTCAAGCAGTTTAAAAACAATATGAGATTGAACCCTATTTTAGCAACTTTAGTTTTTATTCTTGTAATCACAACCTACATAATAGACAAGTTATGACACAATGACATGGAAAATAAATGATGACTCATTGCTAACTCAAATCTACGTCAATAATGACATGGCATGTAGCAAGCAATGTAAAAAAAATTAGATGTAGGACTTAAATATGAAGCTCCCAAGGTTTAAACTTCTAATACTTTGAACAAAGCACAAACACCTCAACCACTAGAGCATTTGAATGTTTGTAATAAAACTCGGTCATCCAATATTGTCATCCTTTAATGATAAGTACCAACTAAGGCATCTTTGATTAAAATTCAAAATAACGTACAATTTAGGGATTTTCCTTTAACTAACAATAGCATCTTTATAGGCATCTTTAATTCATTTATCAATGACAGCTAACCATATTTGGTCAATGTTTATACAAACACAATCAGAAAAATCACCAATTCACACACGATTTATCATCTTTTATTCATCCAACTAGTTTCATAGCCCGCCCGGATGGGCGGGCTAGCTTCATGGTTTTACTTAATAATAAGAGAGTGTGTAAACAAACGTAAAAATACAACCATGTAATAATATTTGCTTTAGTTAAAGATCAAATAAGCATACAATAATGTGTGTCATACACTAATGATGCAACGTTGTCAAATACCACCATGTACTAATTTTGTTCCTCTTTATTTGCACACTTTTACTTTGCTCAAGAAATGGTTAAGTTGGTCAAAAGTTGAATCAGATCAAATAAAAATTATCACTTTGCGCGTATAGATTGACACAAAATGAATATGCAGAAATATGCAACTTCACGTCCCTGGTCCATGACATTGAAACCATAAATGAGATTTAAGGAGTGGACATATTACAACTAATGATTTACAACCTTATAAACTATCAAACCAACATCTTACATCAAGTTCTTCATGTAGATCGGTTAAGAAAATGAAACTTTGTTACATTTATAAAAGAGTCATTTTGTTTAAATAGTGAAAGTACATGTGTAGCAATTTACCTACTAAATCATGCAAAACTGAATGAATAAGGTTGTATACATCTTAATTATAACAAAATCAAGATGAACACATACTTAACCTGGATCTTCTTATTTTTTTCTATATTAAAATTCGTTAAATAGCATGATAGCGTCATCAAGAACCATAAGAGAAGATTCTAAAACCTTTCATTTGTCTCCAACATGCTTGCGTTTTTGCTTCACATCCTCTCCTACCGTCTTTCCTTTAAGAACCCTTAGAATCTACAAAAACGTACCCCCACTTTTTAGGGCATATATCATAGATGACGATAAAGAAAAGGGGAAGTTGAAACAGTTATCCATTATGGGCCAATAAAAGCATCCGATACAAAAAATCGTATAAGGGATTCTTTTTTTTGGGCATAAGCTAAAGGGAGCATGCATTGCATAATGACATTCGGATAGGCGTAAGTGCTTAATTGGAGGCCTTTCTTTAGCTACGGCTTTGTCTTTGGTCATGAGTATGGACACCCATCCATGAACAATTGGGGATGAAGGATATCTTAATCCCCAAAACAAAATAATAACATATGGATATGTAGGACATAATGATCCACGTTGGGAAACTAAGCGATACATAAATGGATAATAAGACATCAAGTTGCTTTCCATGGTCTTAAAATAGTGAATTTTAACAAATAATTTAACCATTTAAAAAAATGTGCTCGTAAGTAATCCCAAACACACCATATACATGTGTCCTTTAAAAAATATGTATGTTTATCTATCATTTAATTTAATGAATTAAGCATAGTGTATCTTACCTTGAACCAAATTTTGACAAAGAAATGAATGGTTAATCCTTTCCATGACAGAGGCAACTACTAAATGTTCAATAGGTGGAAGAGGCGTTGCTTTGTCCGCCAAAACAATTTTCTCTTTTGTATAAGTTCCCGTCACACTACCTGAATGATATACCACATCTCTAACCTTTAAATCATTCACTCCTGGTCTGATGGCTGTCACCACACCTACTGCCTCTACCCCTGCAAATCAAAGTTATCCTTGTATCGATTTGACACTCATTCATAGTTTCATACATTATTTTGAGGGATTTTGAGTTCATACATGCCACATTTAAAGAGCATGTGGTAATTGTACTAATGTCTAAAATGGAGCTGAAGGAGCAAACCTATTGTATAAGGAAATTTAGGGACGATATAAACACCAGTACGGTAATGATATTAATAAAGTTAACACCAATGGCCTTGTTTTTCACTCCTATCTCGCCTTCTTTAAGATCCGCAATCTCAATATCCTCCCATTTCAGTACCTTTTAAACATTTTCGTCATGAGCATTTACAAACACAATAAAAATAAGCAGGATATTCATAAATGTAATATTTCTACTTTTTGAAAATTATCTTTTGTTTGCTAGAGCATAGTACCGACAACACGATTCTTAGCTTTAAATTTCTTTCCCCGAGCAGCAGGAACACCTATCTCTTTATGAGTCAACCCATCAAGTGACCCAATAACATCTTCATCGTTCTTGCTCATTTTAGTTAATGTTATGTGTAAGACTGCTTGTTTAAGCGGTTGTCGATTATTTGAGTGTAAAAATAACTAAAGAAGCAATATATGCCAAACACTAAAACTGGTTGTTTGCATATAAATAAGCACATAACCATTTAACTAAGCAATCCTAGAAACCCTCTTATTCTATATTCATAATATTTAGGACATATAATCATGCACAATCAATCAAATCTCAATAACTATCTAATATACAGTATATTATAATAAATCAAAAAACCTCATAATAACAATATCTGATCACATGATCTATTAAAGGGAGTGTTTGGAATACTTATTTTCTATAACTTATCTGCTTGTTTACTAGTTATTGACTAATTTCATTGTAAAAATAAGTAAAGAAGTAATACTTTCTGAATAGTAAAACTGCTTATTTGCTTCTTAAATAAGCATATAACCATTTTAAAGAAGCAACCCAAACACCCTTTTAAGTCTAAATTCATAATTATTAGGACACATAACCATCTTTTTTACAATTATAGTAAGGAAAATGATTGATGTGCTTAAAAATATGACTAAACGTGTGCCTAGAAAAACAAATCTTTTAACCACATGCATATGACTTAAAGTTAGTTAATATAATAACCAATCATAAGCAACCCCTATATAAGCGCTATTCTTATGGTTAACATAACCTTTAGTCAAAATATGAGCTTACATTTACTGTGTGAACTGTGAACACAATTTGTTATAGTTCACACAAAACCATATATAACAGTGAATACCTGGTGTCCTTTCTGGCTGTGTGGCTTGGTATATCCCAAGTCTGAACTTTGTTGTTCATTGCTTGTAAGGTCCTGCTACAATGTTTCCAACTTTTCATGCAGTTCAGCAGCATCTATATATAGCAAAAAAAGCAATTATCCTTTACAACTTCGAACATAGCATCACCCTATTTATCAAATTAAGATTTGTATATTTTCATGCACTTTCTCCATGTATATAAACTTCGTTTGCTTCCAAGGAAATTTACTTCACAAAAAAGACACACACTAAGAGCAAACTTACCGATGAAAGTATCAAGTTCAATAGGAATTCGAGTCCCAGACATGTGTTAAACGGAGATAGTGTTTTTCTTACCTTTGTACTTTCTCCCGTTATGCATTAAAATTAACTTGTGCTAATCGTTGTCTTTTACATCCATGGAAATCTGATGCACCAAAAGAAACACAATAAGCTCAAAGTTTTTGATGATGTAATTAGAGCAAAACAATGTAATAGACCAAAATTTAACTCTTTTAAAATGTGGTCATAACAAATATGAATTTTTTTGGGACTGTAAAGTGGTATAAATTAAGCCACTGTTTACTTTTTTTTCTTTTTTTCATTCGAATTATAGTAACAATTGAGATCTAGCAATATTGATACACTCATACACCAATAGATAATCATCAAGAATATAGAAGTTGAATAGTTAAAACTAAAGTAAAGTAACAATAATGGCAATAACTATTAAGACAAAGTCCTTAACACAGTTATTTAGACAAAAGGTCACCAATTAAATGATAATATCTATGCTAATAACAAATAGAACGTCTAATCATAGAGTAGTAAAATACCTTTCATCTAAAAAATAAAAAATATGACATTGACTCATGGTACATGGAACCTTGTAGCTAGGCATGATTTGTGGGTCATCTCTTTTTTTCCTTCACTTCCAAATGATCTAACTATTCTACACTATGAGTATAGGCATGCTTCAAATTTTATAATCACCTAGTCTTACACACTAACATTTGTATAAACTCATATAAACTATCGAAGTGGAGAAGAAAAGAACCTGACTAATAACAATACTTCAGCTGTAATGGGTTGAAGATGAGAATTAGCATAACAATGTATTTTCCCCAAATAATAGTGTCTTTTGGTAATATATCACCTAATTAACCCTGCCAATAAATATTAAATATCACTAAATAAGAAATTAGCAGCAATAATAAGTTCAGTATAAGCTTATAGACTTGGAACAATTACGCAATTTACGCTATGTGTGACGCATTGCATGTTGTACAGATTGCTCAGGTTCTGTGATTGGCAATTTCTTCATGGAATTTAGATATGTGCAGAAGCTAAGTCAATTGTGGACATATATCAATCATCTATTGAGTCAAGCAGTCACCTTTTGAGGGCCTCATTTTCCTTCATCAGTTTCATTACCTTCTGTTTCAGATTTTCAACATTTCGATTTGAATCAAATTCTACTTGTTTTCAGCATCCAACTTTGTCTTATTAATCAAAACTGCAACACACACGGATAACAAATTTAAGCAAATGTACCATGACCATATATTCATGTCATGGCAGTGACATCTTGTAATTAGTTGTGAGGATATGTGCATCAAATAAAAAACTACCTGCACACCAGAAATAGCTTTCACAATAATGGACTTCCCATGACGGTGGCCTTCTTAACCGGATCCTCTTCATTTTCCATCCTCTAAAAACACTTCCAGCAACTACAAACGAAAGAAACCAAAACTATCAGAATAATTTTCACCTAGACATTTCATCAAACATTTGGTGTGGAACCAATTTGTTTTACAAAAACAACACCAAATTAGCTAAAGAATTAAACTTTTCAATACCCTTTTATCAAGAATCGTATGCATGTGTAATTTCACACATACCCATTTTCAAAGACACTCTTTAATCAAGAAATTATGTAAACATCAATAGACTAACCACTTGTGTAATCACAGCCCCTTGTGTAATCGTTGTTGTTGTTGATGAACTTAGGCCAGAATTGAGGCACTTGCAAAATATAATCAAATCCAAAATCACTTAAACCCTAAATCAAAATATTAATGCACACATTTTATGATTAACACATAATTATTAAAACTTATATACAAAATCAATCAAGATAGAACTGCTTATATGCAATCTTCAATTTGATTTGGTGATGATAAATTAGGAATGTGTAAATCGATTGTGAGAGATATTTGGGAAAGTTGTTACTGAATAATGATGTAGGCGATATTGTAGCAAAGGGTTTATGACAGTTGTTAATTGTCTAGAATACCCCTTACGTTTCCACTGCCTTTGCCTAGTCAGATTTTTGTTCCCATTTTGCCCTTTGAGTCAGCATTAAAACAGCCTAGTCATCATGCCTAGTCAGCATGAACTAATTCATAACTTGTCTATTATATAGGTAGAAATATATATATATATATATATATATATATATATATATATATATATATATATATATATTATATATATATATAAGCGTTGCATTATTGAGCTCGTTTTGTTCGCAATTCAAAAAAAAATTCGCGGGTATTTTTTTATCTGAAAGAATCGGTAGATATGTGTTATATATTTTGAAAAATACAGTTTATTAAATAAAAGAAATTTGTAATAGTTAAAAAGTTGAGGGGACGTTTTGAAATTTATATTTTCTAATTAATATTAAAGTACCCCCCCCCCTCAACTTTTTGGACAAAGTCGGTTTTCACTCCAGTGTGGTCTTGGTCGGTCCAGTCCGGTTTTCGAACCCTGATGAGCCCGAGAGTTTGATTATTGCTTGCACGGAGTTGTACCGATTAGGGTGTTCAAAAAAAAGAGAAACCGACAAATAGAGCCGAACTGCTCAATCCGAAACTAAGAAAACCGGAACAAAAAAAGACCCCTTATCGGTTTCAATTTTTATTTTTAAATATCCGCAGTTAACCGAACTGAATCGTGTATGATATACATGAATGTTTTTAACTAAATATCTAAATAATTGTAAAAAATATAATTATAATATTACACTATTTTTATTACCGTATATAACAACTTTTTTGTTCATAATGTAAACATTTGCGAAACATCTAATTGTTTGACGTGATGGTAACTTATATATGTCAAACAATTAATGATTTTTAATGTCATTTCACATGTATCAACTCCAGCTATTTTCTCAAATATGTTTGATAATAAAAGCTTCAGATCCAGTACAGCTCTTTTTGATCCGCGACTAGTTTATAGGAGCTGCATAAGAGGAGCTTATAAAAGCTTAAGCTTCTATATACTCCTGTAAGCTATGATTAGCTATGTTTTGAAACGTGACAAGAGAAAAAGTGTGCTTATGGAGTAATTGTGTTAAAACATATTTGACACTTGCAACGATATTTGTGGAGGCAAAATAAACAAACATTCTACTAAATATTTTTTAAAAATGCTTTTAAAATAACGAACTTTTATTGTTCATTTGAACTCAACTCAAGACTTCAAGCGTATTGATATTTAGATTACTATTCTATTATTCTGGTTTCGGGTTTACCCGAAAGTAAGGGTAGGATATGTGTACACTCTACCTCTCTCATACCTAGCGAGAGTGATATGTTTTTGTTGTATTCTATTTTTGAATAAGTAACATAAATGTCGTGTTTTACAGATAGAGTACACATGTTTTTACAAGTTGACTGATGTTCTATAAGTTCAGTAATTTAAATGAATAAAATGAAATTTCGTCATGCGAAGTGTTTTAAAAAGTTTAGGCTGTTTAGTAACATATATTATTTCCCTTTGTTTTTTAAACCAACAGGGTTTTTAACTCGCGCTTCGCTGCGGAGCGCGAGTTTGACTGTCATTCATGTTAGACGGAGTTGCACATTTGGTAAACATGCGCATCAGATAAAGAGTATAAGAGAAGCCAAAAAATGTTGGTCTAACAAAGTAGTAGTATGAACCGACTTTGGAGGATAAGTATAAAATTCAGAATTATCCATAACTTGATCACTTTGCAGCACTTGAATTGCAGATTATCCAGTTCATATAAATATTCAACATGTTCATGTGACATTTAAATTACATGAAGGCATTTACACTTGCTACAAAAAGTCCCCTGATGTAGCAAAATGGTGCTCCAAGAGGATCTGATCACCTTGTGTTTTTCTGCTAATGTTCAGCAGTGATCTTATCTCTACCTGTACACCTCGGCATCCGCTCTTGTCAACGGGTCACTTTCTGCTCGACACCACCAAGTTTGCTTGCCTGCAAAAAAAAACACAAAATCAAAAAAAGAGAAACGCCTAAAAGCCTTTTTTAATCCACAGTTGCAATTAACAACTCCAAGTTGGCACTTTGTGTGCTTATAATAAGAGTATCAATTATTTCAAACTCTGTTAAAGATATATAATTTTCTTATATCAAACCTTTCAAGACTTTAAAAAGAAGCCTCCAATAACTCAAATAGCTTAAACTTAAAACCCAAAAGAATAATTGTAACATCTTTATCAGAAAGGGAAATTCTAAACTTCTTAATGTCAGCTGAACATATATGAAACACAAACTCATACACAGTACCTGACCGGTCTTATGGATGTCTTAGCTTCTTAAGGGTATGTGGTAGGATTGTGACGCGTGTACCTTCACGGGTTGTAGACAGAACACTTACCTCGCAAATCCTGTTGTTGGCTCTAGCATGGTCAGTTTCCGCACCACCGGTCTACAAAAGAGCATTAACTTCAGAGTATACTACACACTAATATTCAAAATATTATAAACCAAGTTCTTCTCTGTGTGTCATATTTTACGTCATATTTTGACCACAAAAGTCAAGGCAGTAGCATATTTTAAGCACTGCCCCCTCCCCGATCCCTATAGAGCGAAAGAGCTGTCTTTATTCATTGGATACTAATCAAAAGATATTTCATGAAATAGTTACTGATCTGCAACGTGATCAGGTCAAGAACTTCCAATGCCTTGACACGGATTTCAGGATGAGTAACTGGTTCACGCCGATCGATAGTGCACTTCGTAGATTGAGAGGCGTTTTCGAATTACATTGTTCACTATTGCGTATCTCACTTTGTTTCCAGTAACTGGTTCTCCTTTGTGCTTGAAATTGGCAAGTCAGCCCACAACATGCGCATAGGCCGAATCAGCTTCAAAACAACAACTTCGAATAGTGCTAGATACCTGATTAATATAAAGTATTGGTTTATAAGTTATTCTCCTTGTATTTTCTCAAAAATAATGCATATCTAAAGTATAATTGAGTATACCCCTTTTTGGCGTAGAAATGCTTGTGTAATCAAGCTGCCTAATAATTTGTTTCAAAAGCCTACGCTTTGGATCTAAAAGAAGTGATCTCCCTAGTTTGTTTTCTGATGCTTAACCAAAACCTTAACATAATCATTACTTAAGTGATGGGTTGAGCATCTAGTTTAATGTAAGCTAATTAATTCAACCCGAACCTGTTAAGTCTCACCACCAATCCATTCTTACGGATTTTTTTCGTGTTGAAAATCGCTACCCATAATCAAAACAAATAATCCACAACATACCAAACAAATATCAAACACAACTATATAATATTACCTCTCAAAGCCTTGGTATCATCCTCTTCAAGTTCTTCCATTTTCTGATCCTTAACCTCTTCGAGAAGCTTCGTACTCGAACTTAAACTCTTTTCGTTAACCCTCTTATTCAAACCACCAGCATTACTTTTCTCCGTCGTCTTGAAATGGTTATCTTTGAACAAACTGTTGAAAGATGATCAAATTGTTTGCAAGCTGGTAAACATGTACAATATGTCACTAAAATTTGTAAAAGTCGATGTAAGTTTACATTTTCAGCTTATATATTGAGTTTGTGCATTTGACACACAACCTGAAAATGTCTCTTCTTCTAGTAGTAGCAAACATGCTATCTTGTCGCAACATACCATTAGCAACATACCATCGGCAGCTATACCTCTGAATAAAACGATCAGCGTAGTTCAGGAGCCCTGTACCGTCTTCTCGCAGCATAATCCCCTGCAATATTTTCAAGGAAAAAAATAAAAGTATTTAATTTAATCCCTCATGGCTCATACATAATTACAAATGATTTATTTTGTTATAAAAAAGGAACACAAAAAGCAATTAAGGGACAGCGGATGACAGTGAATATGATAAATTGCCAACCTAAACTAACAGAGGAATCAAATGGAGGCTTCCTAAAGGGATTTTATTCCATGTACAAAGTTTTTATAAAACCTTATCTTATCATTAACTTTAGTTCTTTATAAGAGATTATTATTTCAATGATTACATAATAATGTAGCTTGTAAACATATTTCATTCATTAATGTAACATTTTCCACGTGGCAGAATTTTATTTGCCAAGTTATGAGTTTAGCTCTAAGTAGGCGTGTGAAATTATCAAAACATTTGTAATATCAAAAGTGGTATGTATTTTGAAAAAAGATTGTAACAAAGTGTGGTCATGTGATTGAAAGTATAAAAAACAATAGGTAACTTTATGTAAATCTAAGTAGTAAATGGGTTGCCGTCCAAAACTGAAGTCGACTACCTCCTAGTCGACAGTTCGCTCGGGCATTTTTTTATTATGGGAAGTTATGATTCTTCGAACAACTTATAAGTCTATAATTTGTATATCACGGAAAATCTATGAGGTGCTCTTATTAACTTGCAGTCGAAAGCAACCAATGACAATGAAAATTTTCGAAATTATTAATCTGAAATAACTTATAAAAACTTTAATAAGGGATCAGGAATTTTAATAAACCATCGACCTATATATATGCTATACATATAAAAATCAGTACTCCAAAATCCTATATGCTCATATCGTGTTATGCAACCAACAACCCAAATGGTGGGAGGATACAAATCATATCCTAAGCATCATATTGTACCAACGATATGCGTTTATACCATATTCGAAGTTTTGCAAGCCAAGTATTTTTTGGTCCTCGCCAGACTGAAGTAATACCCAAAAGTGTACTCGTCTTTTTGTAATCCTAAGCTGGTATCTTTCTTTCTTTTTTGTGCCATAAATTTCTACGAGCATTTCCAATTAACCGTAGGTATATCACTGGAAAAATCTATCAATATAAATTAACCTAAAATAAACAAATCTCTTTATCACAATGAAATTTAGGCATCAAGACAACATCAAATCAAACAATCTATAAGCCGGTCTATCTATAGAATTGACAGAATCTATTTTATCGTAATGTAAACCAAAGCTCGGCCAATCAACTATGTGTACTATAGGATCTGACTTTTATGCCATTCAGATGTAATGAGAGTGTTACTTTACTCACAACTAACTGACCTTAAATTCATATAAGGCTAGTACTTGTAGAAAATACGCGAACACGATTTCTTTCTCAGCCTAAAGGTGATTAACAGTAAGACATTCATAAAGCATGCATATGCATATGTCCATATCATAACACACTCTACTAGAAATCGACACATGTAGCTGCTTAAGCGTGCTCATTTATCTAATATCTTACATCTATAGACAACTTCAAATGCTTTCTTTTTTATGCATAGACTTTGTTACCAGTAAGTCTTGAAGCCAGAAATACTATGTTAAAGTTTTAGAATACATATTATAATTATAGAACTCGTGGTCCTTGAGTCATGTCTTTCCATTTTCATATTTGATGCAGGTTCTGGCAAGCGTAATAAATTTAGGTTGAAACACATTGTTTGAAACGAATTGTGTTTATGCTTCATTATATTTGTCTCACGTTTCATATATAATACTTGCAAATTATTATATACAACGCTTATTCTTTTGGTTGTTTGTCGTTGTTATAAATAATTCCACCATATGAAATTTATATTACTTGTCCATTTGTCCCATATTATATATACGGACCTATATTACATACCGTTGCGTATACTTTTTTTTCGATTTATTTTAATTGTAACCAACCACCAAACATTACCACATGATATCTAAATCTTTATATCACCGTGTCCCGACGTTGATTTACTCATTCCATCAGAGGAATAGCCCCAATATACAATATCCTAGGCTAGTGGATCTTAGGCGTTAAGATAAATCGCAACTTCTTGATCGAGTCGTTCCGGTTCCGTTTAGGGTGATTAATATTGCAATTCAGCCAATCGTTCTACAACAAACTGATGTGAGTTTTATAGCCCCATGTTTTAACTTGTTTACATAAATTTTGGGGGTGAGAACATGCGTTGTTTGCAAATGCGTTTACATGGTTGGATTGACAAAGTAGGTTGTCATACTGCATTTACATATTTCGCTATGTGATACATTATTTGACTTCATTTTTGTCACAATACATACTTTACTTTTGAAATGATTACGGGATTAGCTTAACGATGAACAGATAACAACAGTTACTGCCCGTATAGTGTTCTTGGAGGGGACTACCTGGTAACGGGAGTACATATTTTAACGTTTCCAACTGCAGCTGCCCGGTTTTTCTTGGAGTGGACACCGTAACGTGAGTTAATAATCTTTAAATAAATTCCCGGGTGTTCTTGAGTGGGACCCCTTTGATGGTATAATATATAGATCTACGTCACAAAATGCATCCTGAACTGTAAATCTCTTGGAGGGTGAACGCGGAATGTTAGAAAATATTCTATTCTGGTGTGAATCCCCGTTCGGTGATTACTATCACTCAGGGCCAACGAACTGATATAGCATGTAGTCTACGCGAATGTTATAAAATATATCTATTCGGGATTGACAATCCGTATCGAGTGATTAGCTATCACATGTGCAAAACGAACGTTATAACATGTCGGATATCGAATTGGTTGGGTCCTACAGGACCAACCATACATATACATAGAAATACAAGCGCGTTTGACCTTGAAAAAAGTTGGCAATACCTACTTTGAACAAAGGTGGTATCAACTATACAATAACTTTTTTGGTGACTAATTTGGGGATTTAAATGGTCATGCATGCTTTACAATTCTTGATTTTCTAAAAATCATACATACGTTTGGAAGAACATTTAAGGATTTAAAACGTCAAACCATACTTTAACTGGAACATTGGATCAACATTTATACTTAAACAATCTATTAACTCTCTAGACTTATGTTGACCTTTTTTAAGCCAATGTATTTTCAGTGATTATATTGCTGGCTTCTAGATGTGCACTGGAGTCTAAATTTGACAAGATTTCATTCATGTGAATTCTACTTACATAAAATGATCAAATCACTCGTTGGTTGTATTCAAGCTTTTCATGTGATGCAATTATGGGACAAATTATATATCAATTTCAGAATCAACAGATTACTTTTCAAAACGACACATTAGAGAGTCGTTCTCTTGTATCTAGCGCTCTGTATTATGAAGTAATACTCTCCCGTACACATTTCCGCTGCAGCATCACATTTTTTGGGGTTGTATACAGATTGGTATCTGAGCATCTGTTATAGAGAACTAGGTTGCAGTATTTTACCTTATACTTATAACCGTTATTCCCAATAAGCATCACAAACAAGCAAACATTTTCAAAGTGCATACATCACTACTTACTTACTTGCTTATGGTTACTTGATACGCCTTAAGAGCTTAAATGACAATATATATATATATATATACGTATATATTAATATATAATATTAGAATATAGTTAAGTATATATAAATAAAAATATATATAAATATATAATATATAAATATACTACTTGCATTCTTTGCGTATATCGTACTTTATTTATATAAAGAGTTAATTATATAAATATCGAGAGCATTTCTTAAGGACATTGTGGGATGCAACAATGAACTCATTTATAGCTCATACATTGTACTTATACACAATGGTCTCATTTTACTTCTTAGACATTGATGATGCACAATGGTCTCATTTCCGTTCGTATTCGAGACATTGTAAAGCTTAAACAATGGATCTCTAAGAAGTATTTTTTTTTCATTCATAACTATTATCCAAGTATCGTATTACACGAACAGTCATAATTTTTTGTATCGACATGGAAATTAATGATAATCTAAGTATTACAAGTCTTGTTTGATATATAATTGATATGTTAACAAAACCCTGTCACAGTTCGTTTACATGGAAATTATGCGTGAATCAAAATATTAACAAGTCCCTTGTAGGCGAGACATTGTAATAGATTGATTGAAACTATAATTGCTATGGGTGAACATCGGTTCATTGTAGACCTTTATCTTATTTACACTAATCGAGTTACTCATAAACTATCTTTGAACACTAGGTCGATAGTTCCTTGATTGTTTACACCCCGTCTCCGAAGACGAGTTTTTAAAACAACTCGTCCATACTCATTAGAAGCACATGCATGCGTCATTTATCCCCACCTTGAAGGTTAAGTGTGTACGCGTAGTGCACAGAAATTTGGTTACTTCGAATGATTTATAATCACTTTATTTGAAAGGAATGGACGCCTCTTCAGTTAAATAAAGAGAATTGAAAATTCCCCGAACCATAAAGTTATCATTTCTTACTTGACTAGTAAATTAAGGATGCTCCTTTATGTAAGTAATAGAATTATTAAATGATTGTAGGCTAATGGTGTATCCAATATGACACAGATAAGAAAGTCGAACCCGATAATTCACCGGAATCCGTTAAAAAGGTTTAGAAACACAATCGTGTCTTACCACTCAGCAGAATCTTAAGGCCTCACTTGGAACTACCTTATCTCATTCTTAAGTTATTACTTTTCTGTGTCCTTATGGCTAAACCTCGCCATCGCACGAGAACTGTCATAGTAAAAAGGATACAAAACAGACATGTTACACACTTAGAACTAATGGAGTAATAATCAACAACGAACAAACCGACTAGAGTACCATATTCCACGCCGCCAACCACATTAATAAGCACTCCCGCGAGGTCTCCTCCCATTTGTTAAGCTTTATTATGGGAATATTGTTTCTCGAAATGTCCTCATTCTCGGCATCCCATCACTATTTGTTATAGTTATTATCGTTATGGTTGCTGTTGTTGGGTCCTGGAGCGGTCCCAGCATGTACAACTTTATCCAATAGGTAATGCAACCCCCTTAAACCAGATAAACACCTATCGACGAAAAGAGAAAGCCAGACTAATCATTACGGGCCACTATTACGAAAGACTAGGTCGCGATCCAATTCCCTAGTACTAGCCTAAGAATTGGATACTTTTACTTCAATTAGCCTTTCGAGTCCGATATTAATCCCACGAACGTTACAGATAACAAAAACGAGACTTCGACCGTGGAACATTCAAAAACTTCTATGAACAGAACACAGCGCGACTAATACACTTTCTCCTTCGATGATTTCAACTATTAAGAGGACTTTCTTTATAACTGCGGATTATAAGTCATAAATCTGTATTAATTTTTATTTGAGATGCTATTTTGATTTGATTAAAAATATCCTGGTCAACCTAGCCAAAAATTCTTGGTATATTTAGAAGTTCAAAAAAACGAATTATTTCTAAATGAAAGTTATCATCGTCTTGTAATAGGAACTAAGTATTATAAATCAATTAAATTTTTTTCTGGTCACACAATCAGTCAACAACTAATTTAATTCTCGTGACGAGATATCTTAAAGGTAATGGTAACTTGTAACAGTTCGTAAATTTTAGAAATTTTAAATGACTATTTTAACCCTTTGACTTTTTTGTATGACTTGACTTTTTGACTTTGATCTTTTTATTATGGTCACATAAAAGCGATTACCGCGGACTTCGTGGTAAAAATTTTCGGAACATATTTTTAAAAAATAAAAATCATATTTAATATTACATACCTCCTTCAAGTGCAAGGTTAATTTGTTTAACTTATTGATGAACTTGAAAACGTAAAAAGATATAGGTTAATTCCTAAGCTTGATTTATCAAAAACGTAGCCCACAAACATCACGGTTTTCATTATTCGGACTCTAAAGGGCTACAATTTGATGTAAAACGATATTCCTGACAACTTTTCAGTTTTGACCGAGACCTGAAAACAGACAGAAAGTGACTGATAATGCCTCTGCATGGTTTTAGAAACAAGAAATAAATTAAATATATTAATTAACACTTTATAATAAATAAAAATATTTAATAAACTTAGTCATACACTTTTTAGTTGACGTGTTTTGAAGATGCCAAATAATCAAGTAAAAGTATCATTTTACGAACAAAGTTTATCGGAAATTATACACAAAATAATAAACGTCTATAAATAAATTTTATAAACGTTATATGAAAATTAGTCCGAGTGAATACTCGATTTTGTATATTGGGAAAAAATGGATTTGGAAAACACTGGCGACAAGTTTCGTGTCTTGAATCATCCGTGTTAAGTTCCTCAAGACGTAGTCCCGAACTGATAGATTATCAAAACTAATAATAAAAAACTTACAAAATTGACCCCCATCTATTGTGAATGTCAATTTTGAATGTATATATAAATATAGAAGACTTATATGAGCATTTTATTTCCATACAAAGAAAATATAAAACGCACACACACATGAACACGCTCGTCTCTCTCTCTCTCACCTCCTCATTATCCGCAAGGCCCCCCCCCCCCTCCTCCGGCCCACTGCAGCCGAAACTATTCCGAACGAGTTTTTTCGAACGAGTTTCAAAAATGTGTTTCTCTTACTTTCACCCTGATCTATCCGATCCCCCGACACCTACTCGCTAGACATAGTCGCCCCCACCCTCCTGCAGCCTAGCGCCGCGCCAACCACGCACCACCACCTCTGCCATCCTCACCGCTGTCATCACACCACCATGAGCATCCAAACGACAGGTGCGTTTGGCTTTCACCGAAAGGTGCGTTTGGTTTTGGATAACCCCCAAAGGGGTGGTGTTCTGTTTCGATGAAAAACCAGACAAGGGTCGTTGGTTTTTTGTTCTCAGCCATTAGGAGTAGGGTTGGTTTGCATGTTTTCATTAGCCTAGGGTTCGTTGTTTACTTTAGAGACGCGTAGGGTGCGTTTGGTTGTTTAAATTCATCACTAAGGGTTGCGTTTGGCTGGTTGTTAACACCGAGAGGGTAGCGTTTTGGTTATTTGTGGTTCATAACCACCGAAGAGGGTGCGGTTCGGTTTGTGTTTTTCACCGCCAAAGGTGCGTTGGTTTGGCTGTTCAGCCACCCCTAGGGTGCGTTTGGCTTGCCAACCTCCCGACGAACACCACAAAAGTGAGTTGTTTGGGTTGGCTATTAACTACCAAGGGTGCGTTGGGATATTGGGTTTACTAGATTAGAGGTAGCGTTTGTTTTTGTAGACACATGTATTATGGGTGCGTATGTGTTAGCAGTTAAATCCGGTACGAGGGTTTTGTTTATGGTTACAGAAAAAACATAAGTGTTCGTGTTTTGTTTAAGAGAAGACAACACAAAGGGGTCCCGTTTGGTTGGTTTATAGCAGAAAAAGGCGTTGTTTGGTAGCGAAACAACATATGGTGAGTTTGGTTTACAAAAATGGCACTAATAAATAGAATTTCGAATATTTAATAACTAAAACCGGATATAAGAGAGTTTAAATTTGTTAAATAAAGATACTATTATATTAATTGGTTTAGTTTATATATATATATATATATATAATAGGTATATATAATAATAAATATATACATATATATATATATATATACATATATGTATATATATATATAGTGAGATTTTCAATGCAGAACCACTTTTTGTACAAAACCTACAGAACTAGCTTTTTTACTCCTAATAATGCATGATATCATATCAATGCAAAATGTCATTTTTGTAAATATCCACTACTTATTTTAGAAAAGAAATTAAATAATGCATTCCAGGGAGTATTATTAGTTGTCCCCTAAAAATGTGCTACTTTCCTGTATAACTTCCCTAAACCTACAGATCTCATCCCAAAAATCAAATGCCGCCTCTCTTTTCCCTTTAGATCAATCACCGGTTTCTTTCGATCGAGCATGCATAAACAGGTATGAGAAAAATGAATGTTGTTGCTTTCTTATCTATCTACAAACCGACCCAACATGTCTTTGTAAATTGAAGATCGGTTATTGACGATTTTGAACTTTTCACAAAACCAAATTATCTGCAGACCAATGTCATGCCATTTGTGTCGTTCTCCGCGTGCAATTCCCGCAATAACACAGTGTTCACTGGATCCAAATAATCAATAGAATTTAAGGTATAAGATCGAATGAAAAACAAAGTACAGTTTCAACATCAGGTAAGGTGTTTTTTTTAAATATTATATTGTTTTATTAAATTCACATTAATGTGAACATACAAATTATGTAGTTTCTTATTATTTGGGTTTTTAATTCGTTTAATGTTTCAAAGTGTATATGATTTAATTCGTTTATGTGTCAAAATTTGTATTGTACTCGTTTTGTTTTATGATTATTTATATAGAAGTATGTTTCTGTGAGTTTCTTATTGGAGAAGATCATTTAAAAAGGTCATTTTTGTTTACTTATCGAAAAACAAATACATATAATCGCATTAATTGTGTATACTCGTTTTGTATTTGAATTATTATTATTGAATCTATGCATTTTTTAATGAAGTCGTTGTGTGTATTTCTTCTGACCTTGATTCGGTATGAAAAATTGATGTAGAATGTAAGGTGTAAGACAACGTAATATAGTATTAAACCTGGACTAGTTCATGCCAATAAGTATCTTGTATATTGTCTATTTTTTGTTCATACCTTTGTTACATATGGACACAAAGCTAGATAAAAAGGTACTGATTTTTCTTCTCTTGACTTTTGATGTATTCTCATAGGTACAGGTTTGAAAACGATACTTGCCATCAGAACACGTAAATTGGACGAGACTCATGTTTAGTTTTGTTTTTTTACCATGTCCCCCCCCCCCCCCCACTTTCTGCTCCTCCTTTACACTTACTGCTGAAGTTGTCATGTTCATCATCTGTTATTTGTTTAAGTTGGCTTAATAATTTGTTTACGTCACTATGCGATTCTCGCACCACATAATTGATTAAGAAAGTTATAAGAAGTTATTTGTTGTACTGTAAGCTATGTTGGATCTACACCATACAAATTTATTAAGTTAACCAAAGAAGTATCAATCATGAAAACTATGTTATATAGAAATCATACTTGGACCTTCTGGTAAACCTGCATTTATTCCAACGAGAACATTTGTATCATATACTTTTTACCCGAATAAGCTATACCGCATAACATGTTTACCTTTGAGAAGGATTTGGACCAGGTTCTGAATCTGGCATGTGGATACCAAGTTTTGTTCTATGAAATTTTGGTAATGTTAACTTTTCTTTCTTGATGATTAGTTCAGGTTATAGTTTCATATAGAGGAGGTATAAATATTATCAGAACAAGGCTTATAAAACTCTTTTTGATCGGCTGTCCTTTAAAAATTAACCTAAGGGTGATTGAGTTGCATACTGGGAAGGTTAAGTATTTATCGATTCTGAGCGGTTCTTAAAAATTGCAAAGCTTTTGATGGGTGGGAGAAAGATGGGTAGCTTTGACCAATATTTTCGAGTGATGAAGTAAAGAATTATGTAAACACAAAATGATATTAGAACGCGTGCACAAATGTTTTTAGGAACCGCGTGCACATATGTTTTTAGAACGAGTGCACATATGTTCTAATGAAGTTGACGAGAAAGCACAACGTGCACATATGTTCTAATAAATTTGAAGAGAAAGTGAACTATGCACGAAAGTTTTTTTTGAGAAAGTACACCAATTATTTTGAAATGACATAACTATATTTAAAAAGTTGCAATTTATTAATGTATTTTTATCATAGTTAAGTCATCTCATATTACTTTGACGTGGTTGAATGAAATATTTTGTTACTACTTTAGTGTGTGTTTTAATTGATCTTTTTTTGGTTGATTCACAGTTAACCTACTTCTTGTTTTTATATATATTTATTTCAGACGGATATCACTCATAAAAAGACGGTGTGTGAGTGAAGAATATCTACAAATGCACTTCTTTTTTAGCAAGCGTGCAACATAAGTTCGCGAAAGGCGTGCAACATATGTTTTTAGAAGAACTGCGTATATATTTGCTAATGTATTTTTTAGAATAATAATTTTGTTGTTAGAATTGTATTTGATTTTAATATCAAAAAATTATGATAGTAATATGGTTTTTGATTTTTTATATATTAAAGATTACATGTATATTTACTTTTTTTGTTATAAAATATCAAAGATAAAATAATGTACAATAGAAAACATATGTTCAATTATCTTATACGAGAATCAAAAAATGTATGCTAGTAGACACTGAAATTTACACATTAAAAAAACATATATGCGCGCCTTTTTTTTTTTCAAAAACATGCATAGGACAGAAAAAATAATAATAATTAAAAACAAAATTTCAAAAATGTAATGCTTAAAAACGTTTTTGTTAATAAAAAAAATTCAAATGTGAGAAAATTGGAAAATGAGTTTTACACTATCTATACCCTTCTGCGAATTAAAGAAAAAAGTTTTAATAATCTAAATTTTCACATTGTTGAAAAAGTATATACCTTTGGTTTTCTGTACAAAAAAAGTTGGTTTTGTATTTGTAATGTTCCCCTATAAATATATACTATATTATGCTATATAAATATATAGTAGATTTAACACGGCGAGAAATGCAAAACGGATTGAATGAAAAAGGAGAATAAGTTTATATAAGCTCTAAGATTGTAAAAGTATAATTATTCACTAAACGATAACAAAAACGAAAGTTCTACTTTTACAACAACGCAACTATTTCTATTTAAAATCCCGTAACGAAACGACAAAATTATAGATATATTATTTTATAATTCTCGTGACAGGAAAGATAAAGACGCATAATGATGTAAAAGCTGTTGAAAACATCGTTTATAATATTATAAACTTTAAAACGTACGATTTTACTTTTATGCAAAGGACATTTATATAAAATTAATTGGAGATTTCTAAAAACATGTCGGAATTGTTTACTTCAGTTATTTTCCCACGTTTCTTATATAAATACTTGAAATTATTATATACCTCGATTATTATCTTTCGGTTGTTGTTCTTTGTTATATAATTCACCATATGATCTATATACTGTCAACTCCATTTTCCATAATTGTAATAAAATAGGCTGACTAATACATAACTTGCGTTTACTTTTTTCGATTAATTTTATTAAACCAACCACCAACTTTATCTCACTTTAAATCTAAAATCTTTTATCAACGTGGTCGTCGTGATGTACTCATTCATCGGAAAACCCAAATACATTATCCTAGGCTAGTGGATCTTAGGCGTTAAGATAAATCGCAACTTCTTGATCGAGCCGTTTCCGTTCCGTTTGTGCTGTGATTAATATGTGCAATTCCCGCCAATCGTTCTTCAACATCGATGTGAGTTTATAGCCCCGATGTGTTTTTAGCTTGTTTTACATATAATTTAAAGGGTGAGTACATGCATTTTCAATTCGTTTTACATGATGATTACAAATGGTTGCATACTCTCATAATTACAAAGTTTCGCTATGGGATACATATTGGACCTTTCATTTTGGTCCACAAAATACAATAACTTTACTTTGAAATGATTACGGATTTGCTTACAGCGGATTGGATTATAGCAACAAGTTTACAAGCCCGGGTGTTCATGGAGGACGACCGTTAATGGGAAGTAACATATTTTTTACGATACTAGTTCTCGAGTTTCTATGAGGGACACCCGGTAACGTGAGTAGATATTCTTAAAAATAAATCCCGGGTGTTTCTTTGAGGGACACCTGTGATGGGTATAAAATCATAAGTCTACGCACAGCTACATGTGAAATTGAAATCGTATTTGAGGTGAGCGCGGAATGTTATAATAGTTCCTATTCGGTGTGTGAATCCCGTTCGAGGTGATGTAAATATCACTGATGCAACGAACGTTATAGCATGTTTGACCACTTAGTTGCGAACTGATATAGAAATAGATATAATTATCTATACTGGGGATTGACAATCCCGTTCTCTGAGATTAGCTAATCCGCTGGACAAACGAACGTTATAACTTTCGGATTACGATTGGTTTAGTGTCCTACAGGCCAACCGATACATATACATGAATACTTGCCCGTTTCTTGATAAAGTGCAAATACATACTTTGACACAAAGGTAGGTATCAACTAAACCATAGCGATTTGTAGACTTAATTGGTGGTTTTTTTTAAAATGGTCAATGCATGCTATAGCAATTCTTGATTTTCTAAAAAATCGATACATACGTTTTGAAAAACATTATAAGTGAATGAAACGGCATACATACTTGTACGGAACTTGGTTCAACAATTATACTAAACAAATCAATGAACTCAACCAACTTTAATGTGACCTTTTTAAGCATGTTTTTCTCGGAGGTGAATTAGATGCTTGCGATTACTTGATGTCACGTGGAGTCTCAATTTGACACGATTTCATTCATTGGAGATTTTCTTACGATACATACAAATGATCATAATCTCTATGGTTTGTTTTCAAGCTTGTTCATTTGTGAATGCAATTATGGGAACATAATAAAACTATCAATATCAAGGAAATCAATGAGATTACTTTTCAAACACACATTTAATGTCGCCGATCCACTTGTATCTACGTTGTGTAATATGAAGTAAACTCCTCCGGACACATTCGCTGCGACACCCAGCATTATTGGGGTGTTACTAATTGTTTTCTGCGATTGCTTAACCATCAATCTATAACGATCAATACATTACTTAAAGTGATGGTTGACATCTAGTTTAATGTAACTAATTAAATCGACCCCGACCTTATAATACTCACCTACCAAGCCATTCTTATGGTTTTTTTCGTGTCGAAAACCACTACCCATAATCAAAACAAATAATCCACAACATACCAAACATATATATTAAACACAAATATGTAATATTACCTCTAAAAGCCTTGGTGTCATCCTCCTCAAGTTCTTCCATCTTCTGATCCTTAATCTCTTCGAGAAGCTTCGTACTCGAACTTAAACTCTTTTCCTTAACTCTCTTATTCAAACCACCAGCATTACTTTTCTCTGTGGTCTTGAAATAGTTATCTTTGAACAAACTGGTGAAAGATGACCAAATTGTTTGCAAGCTGATAAACCTGTACAATAGGTCACTAAAATTTGTAAAATTCGATGTAAGTTTACATTTTCAGCTTATTATATTAAGTTTGTGCATTTGACACACAACCTGAAAATGTTTCTTCTTCTAGTAGTAGCAAACATGCTATCTTGTCGCAACATACCATTAGCAACATACCATCGGCAGCTATACCTCTAAATAGAACGATCAACATAGCTCAGGAGCCCTGTACCGTCTTCCCTTAACATAATCCCCTGCAATATTTTAAAGGAAAAAAAATAAAACTATTTAATTTAATCCCTCATGGCTCATACATAATTACAAATGATTTATTTTGTTATAAAAAAAGGAACACAAAAAGAAATTAAGGGATAGCGGATGACAGTGAATATGATAAGTTGCCAACCTAAACTAATATAAGAATCAAATGTAAGCTTCCTTAAAAGGGATTTTAATTCATGTAAAAATTTTTATAAAACCAATCCGAGTCATTAACGTTAATTATAGAGTCATTAATAAGAACTGATATTCAGGCCATTAAAGTCCCCGTTAGAAGGGGAGTGAAGCCGGAGATTCGACAATCAATTCTAACTGTGCTGGAAACGGACTAAAAAGATCAGGGCTTTGTCCGATGCAAGATGCAGTATGAAAGATGAAGCAAACAATATTTCAATCATTAATGTAACAGTTTCCACGTGGCAGAATTTACTTGCTAAGTTATGAGATTTAGCTCTAAGTATCGTTGTGAAAATTATCAATAACATTTGCTAAAATCGGAAAGTGGAAATTTAATTTTTGAAAAGATTGTAAACAATGTGTAGTCCCCCCCCCCCATGTAAATTGGAAGTAAAAAAAACAAAGGTAATTTATGTAAATCTAAGTAGTAAATTGGGTTGCCGTCCAAAACTAAATCGGACTCCCTCCTAGTCGGCAGTTCGTGTCAGGCATTTTTTTTCTTAATGGAAGTTTATGATTTCTTCGAACACTTATACGTCTATAAATTGTATATCACGGAAAAACTATATGTGCACTTATTAACTTAGCGTCGAAAGCACCCAAAGACAAAGGAAAATTTCAAAATTATTAATCTGCCATAACTTATAAAAACTTTAAATAAGGATTCAATGAATTTTAATAAACCATCCTGACCTATTGCTTTAACATATAAAATGATAACAGCCAAACTCCATAATATGCTCAACTATTTGGGGGGTGTTTGTTAAGTGTTTATAAAACCAACGGACCCGAATGGTGGTATGATACAAACCTAACTTAATGCAGTACAAAGTATGTACCGCAGACGATATACTGTTTATTCCATATCTAAGTTTCGTAAGCCAAGTCTTTTTTGGTCCTCGCCAGACTGAGAAGCAATCCCAAAAGTTACATCGCTTTTGGTAATCCCTAAATCTGAAAATCTTTCTTTTTTCGTGCCTATAAATTTGCTGCAGCATTTCCAACTAACCGTATGTATATCACTGGAAAAGTCTATCAATATAAATTAACCTAAAATAAACAAAGCTCTTTATCACAATGAAATTTAGGCATCAAGACAACGTCAAATCAAACAATCTATAAGCCGGTCTATCTATAGAAAAGACGCGAATCTATTTATCGTAAGTGTAAACCAAGCTCTGGCCATCAACCTATGGGTGTACTATAAACTGGACTTTATATTGCTATTCAGATAGTCATGAGGAGTGGTACCGTACTCACGAACAAAGGCTTAGTTTGTTTTATTTTCAATTTCCAACCTTCTAACATCTTCATACCTCTTTGTCCTGAAGCTGGGAATAGCTTTTTCGTTTGTTTTGTTTGCAGAGAAAAGAGTTAAAAAACTCTTTCTAACCACTTCAACAAATTATAGACAAAAATTTTCACTTTCTAAACCTTTTTCTTCTCTCTTCTTCTAATACAAACCTCATCTTCTCTCTTCTTCTAACACCAACCCACTACTTACATAAAAATAAAAACAAATGGTCTTATTTTTTTGTAAATAAAAGAGCTTAGAAGCACCTCTTCTTTTGCAGACAGGTTGAAGATGCAGAGTAAAACCTCAGAAAAAACAAACGAAACTAACTGACCTTACAATTCATAATAAGGCTAGATATCTTATGGAAAAAACGTGGACACGATATCTTTCACAGCCTACTGGCGATAACAGTAAAGACTATTCATAAAGCATGCATAATGCATACACCATATCAATAACACAAACTCATCTTATCACATACACATTTTTAGGACTCCGTGATCTTATTTTTTGGCTTATTTTTCATAAGTCCTTTTGTTTCATTTTCCATCTTGTCAGCCTATTTTCTAGTTTTTAGTCACAAATCAGAAAGAAAAAATTACGAAAGTCAATTTACCTTTTTGTATTCTCCTTGTCCTTCCCAACGCCTCAAGAAATCATACTTCTTGAAGACAAATCTCCCAACACGCTCGATACCTGCAACCACCAACCAAAGTAAAAAACAAACCAAAAACACCTCTAATTTCAAATTAAAAATCAAGACTTTGTCTATATATTTTTAAATGAGCCATAAAATTTTCAATAGAATCATCTAAGAACTAAAAATAATAATTTGAAAAGGCAAAAACTACTTCTCTTTCAGCTTATTTTTGGGCGGATGAACACCATAGTCTTATCAACTGGTCAATTTTAAAGATCAAAAACACAAAATGACAACAAATTTTATGTTACTGTCAAATTGGTCAAAGAAGTTGACGTGTAAATATCAAATTAACAACATAGAATAAATAGTATTTATAACATTAAAAAACCCTTACCTGCAAGGGTAAGGGATTTTTATTAACTAACCTGCAAAAACCCTCAATTTTTGACATAAACCCTAATTTCAAAATCAATCAATTAATTAACTAAAACTATTATTATTAAAAAAAGGGTACTTACTTGTTATGATGTGTCGTTATTTAGAAGGACACTCCACATGATTAGCAGCCTATATATAAAAAAATATTAGAAAAAATGAAATCAGAAAAAAAGTGAATGAACTTCATACTTGAAAGGTAAAAACCCCAAAAACTAAGCAAAATCACCAGCTACTTAATCTACCAAGCTGTTAAATGATGAGACTTACTATAGTATCCGGAGTGAAGAAGAACAACGCAAGGTTTAGCCGGAAAACCCAAAACTTCTCCACCAGTAATCAAAATCTTAAAGATCAAAAGCTTATTAGAATTGAAACCCCATAATCATATTCTAAAACCAAAACCTCTATTAAGAAAACCCCCAAAAATCTTAAGTAATTAAAGAGATGATAAACTAACAAATTGACCATATCAAAAAGATTTTGTCTGAAATTGTTTTGTGTTGAAAACATATATGATACTCACAAACCATTTCGTGGAGATAAATCCACAAACCACCAATTGGTTTTCTGAAATGGTTTATGTGGAGAGTTATGTGTGGATAGAGAAATAACCATACAGTTGCAAAGTAGGGAGAGTTAGGTGGGGAGAGAGACACGTATAACGTTTCCGGTTATTTGTTAAGAAGTGAGGAGAATCGACCGGGCGATTGTCCCCAGTGTCGGTGCGGTGTATTAAATTAGAATGCAATATAAAGGCCTCTCTCGTGGGAGCAATCTATAAATCTAACCTTTAAATATATAAAGAAGGTAATAATAACACTTAAAGAATAATAAATTTTGTCATAATATCTTATTATATTATTTCCTTAAAACTCAAACAAATGGCCCCGATTGTTGGATGGGTTTTTGATTTGGATTTGAGGTTGATGGTAAAAATTGTTGTTTGTCATGTGTGTTTGACTTTTGAATAGTGAATAGGCTCACCAAAAGTAAAAGTAGAGGTATATGCTAGATTTTTTTTTCACATACTTACATTACACTATCTCACTCTTTCTCTCTCATACATGTATACCTTTTTTTATTTTTAAATAATATTTTTAAATCAATTTTATTATTAAATTCATAAAACAAATATAATTTATCTTTCCTAAACATACACCAAATTGAAATCCTAAATCAAATTCAAATCCTATTCTAAACCTACTTATAAACCAAACGGACCCTAAATTCAAACTTAAATTTCAAATCCAAATCTATCCGGAAACCAAAGCACCCTAATATATATAACAGACACATATATTATTTAGTGTTTAAAGTTTACAAATGATTTATTTTGCAAATAAATTTGCAACGGAAAGTTCAAGAGGAAGTTAGTGAAGACTTGAAAATGAAATGGCCATATGGTTGACCATTGACCGAGCCAAAGTGGTTGACCAGTTGACCGAGCCAAAGCCTTTCATATTTTTTGTTCAAACCTTGATTTACGATTCATATTGTTCTTGTATTGTACAGTAACGATACGTTAATAAGTTCATGTTAGAAACCAATAACAAACCTTTTTGTGGATAAACCAATAACAATTCAAATTGTAATAGTCATACAATGAAGTATTAGGAAAATGAATGAGCATCAGTCGACAGTGGGGCTTGCACGTTATTACGAGTACTCTGTAATGGTCGAATATGTGTTCGTTAATTAGTTTTAGAAACTAATAGTGGTATACTAGAAACTAGACACCGTTTAAGGGTTTGCTTGTTTTTTCTAAATAACCCCTTCTAACATCTTTTCACCACTTATATCTGCAGTCTCTCAGACGTTTTTTGTTTGTTTTTTTTGCAGAGATAAGTGGTAAAAATAACTTCTAACCTCTTCAAAAATTCAGACAAAATATTTCACTTCTTACCTCTTCGCCTCTCTTCTTCTCACTTCTTTCTACAATAATTAAATAATTCATATTTTTTCTGGGTTTATACGTTTTCAACCATCTTTATTCTTTTTTGTACGTTTTCATCAATTTTAATCCGTTTTCTACGATTTCTACGTTTTTCTACGATATATAATATTTTTTAACGTTTTCATCAGTTATTTTATGTTTTTGTCAGTTTTTTTACGTTTTTTTACGTTTTCGTCAGTTTTTTTACGTTTTCGTTCGTTTTTTTACGTTTTCGTTCGTTTTTTACGTTTTCGTTCGTTTTTTACGTTTCGTCAATAATTTTACGTTTGCGTCAACTTTTTTACGTTTTCGTCCGTTTTTACGTTTTCGTCTGTTTTTTATGTTTTCGTTAGTTTTTACGTTATCGTCTGTTGTTTTACGTTTTCGTCAGGTTTTTTATGTTTTTTACGTTTTTGTCTGTTTTTTTACATTTTGTCCGTTTTTTACGTTTCGTCTATTTTTTTATGTTCTCGTATGCTTTTTTACGTTTTCGTCTGTATTTTTACGTCTTTGTCAGTTATTTTACGTTTTCGTCTGGTTTTTACGTTTTCGTCTGTTATTTTACCTTTTCGTTTGTTTTTTAACGTTTTTGCCTGTTTTTACGTCTTCGTCCGTTTTTTTATGTTTTCGTACGTTTTTTCTACGTTTTCGCCCTTCCTTTTACGTTTGCGTCCGTCTTTTTACGTTTGCGCCTGTCTTTTTACGTTTTCCTCCATTTTTTTACGTTTTCGCACATTTTTTACGTTTTCCTCCGTTTTTTCAAGTTTCTGTCCGTAAAAGTACGACAATGTAAAAAACCGACGAAAACGTAAAAAAAAGACTAAAACGTAAAATAACTGACGAAAACGTAAAAAATGACGAAAACGTAAAAAACTGACAAAACGTATAAAAACTAACGAAAGCGTAAAAAACTGACGGAAACGTCAAAAAAACTGACGAAAACGTAAAATAACTGACAAAAACGTAAAAAATCAAACGACAACGTAAAAAAACTGACCAAAACGCAAAAAACTGACGGAAACGTAAAAAAACTGACGCAAACGTAAAAAACTGACGAAAACGTAAAAAAAACATATGAAAACGTAAAAAATTAG